>CADWAE010000344.1:0-159015 GCA_902982915.1 Phalloptychus januarius
CGGGGTTGTTTGAGGTTCTTTCTCCACTAGAGGGAGTCCTGGAGTCGGCTGGCAGGAGGGCGTCATCCTCACACCGGTAGACTATCACCTCGTTACGGGCGGATTAAGAGAAGCGGACTGCCAGTGCCCCGACGCCAGTGATGGTGATCCCCGTAGATCCTGACCTGGTTCTCGTTGCTTCCTCGTTACGCCGTGGGCTGTTTCCCCACGGATGCCCGAGCTCCCACACCCACCAGTGAAAGTTGGATACGGATCTCCAGTCCAAGTCCGATCCGCAGTCCGTCTTCTCCTCCACGCCTCAGCCAAGCTGTCCGCCCTCCTGCGCCGCCGCTCCTTCGAGTTTCCTCATTGAAATCATTTTTATCGTTCAAACAAAACTCTCTGTTGTATAGAATCGATCTGAACCTCATCAGCACATCAGTCTAGTAAATCTTTTATTTAACTTCCTGCTTTCAGGTAAACAGAAGTGAATGAAACATGCAACAGTCCCAACACGATCTTAATTATTAATAAACACTGAATAGTTTCTGACATGATGGAACTTCTTCCTGGATCATCTGCATGTTTGCAAAAAGCCTTTTCTTATTTCCATTATTTTTGTTCATTTCTGCATTTTGAGCGCTGGAATTGTAAATCCTGCAGTTTCATCAAACGGGCGTTTTATTCTGAAAAGCTTGTATTGAGTGGAGGGAGAAGTGACCTGACACAAACATTTCAGTTGCAGAGATCTCTGACAGTTTCAGGTGCAAACCTCCGTCAGAAGGTTTTACAGCCTGGTGGGATTTTTACCTGACTGTGACTCAAAAACGTTTTGAGACTGAAGCTTCAGCTGCCGATATTTACCCATGTTTGGTTTAGAAAAGAGCCTCATCCTCTGTTTAAATTACAATACAGTAGTTTAGTTATACAAATATGTAACGCTGTAAAGCTCCAACTCATGCAAACAGTCAGTGTTTCTGGTTGATCTGCTTCGATGAAACGAAGAGAAGCAAAACATCAAACCAGAGATTCTGGTAAAACAGAAACATGAAGGTGTGATGCTGAGACAGGAAAAACCACAAAGTTTCAGAAATCATCCACAACGATCTCATTTATCTGCTGCCACCAGCATCGTCTTCACCCACTTTTCACTTTGTCAGATTGTTTCATGTTTTGCAAAGGAAGCTTTTCATTGTGCAAGAAACTATGTATTAAAAATAAACTTATTACTCAGTAATAACCACAGTGGTTATTACTTTCAGCATACTGAGATCTCCGTCTCCGTTTCTCTTCTAGGATCTCTTTTTGGTGATGCACTTTGTTTTTTGCTGAGTTATTTCTAGTTGAAGCTCATTAAAGAAACTCGCTTTGCAAACAGATGATTTATGCAGTAAAATCTGGGTGATTTGATTGGCTGCGGTTCAGTTCATCCACAGACACAAAAGCAGTTTAACACAGAATGAGTGGAATGAATTATTGTTATTCTTAACATGAATCTATTTTAAACTTTCAACATCAAGACCTCTGATAATAACAAAACTTCATTTAAAAACATTTCTCAAAGAACACGTTTAGATCATGACGATCAGAAGAAATGAAGCTTAAAGGTTTTTATTTCAGAAGACGTTGGAGATAAAGTCAAACGATCCGTTTTAAGTTAAACGTTGCGTGAAGATGTGAGAAAACACTGGTGCAAACTGGGAGGTAATAAAATGTTTGTGAAGTGAGAGCGCCTTCATGCCCAGCAGTTTTACAGCGTTTATTATGGCTGTTTAAATCCAGGTATCTCCATCAGCAGCAGGTGAAAATCCGAATCCCGCCGTGAGTTTCAGACTAACAAAGAGCTTTTGTTTGCAGCTGGATGTTTGTTCAAGGCAGAGCCAGAGTTGTGTCAGTTTATAGTCAAAGTAAAAACAATAAAATCGAGAAAAGTGCCAATAAAACCACAACTAAACAAAACAGGTGATATGAGGAAACTTAAATAATTAAACACTCATTAGGCAAAATTTAAATATCAAACTTTATTTGTGTCAACAGCAGATTTGGCTTTCTGTAGGTTAAACTACAACTGTAAAGTCTGAGATTATTTCTGCTGCCATGTTCATGTTTTTGGGACAATTAGGACAGAAATGGTTTGATTCATTGTTTTGCAGTAGAGTCAGATTATTCTGACACTTTGGAGATAAAATCAGTAAGAGGAAGGCAGCAGTGTGAGGCCTAAAGGTCAAGAACTACAGTGACATTTCAGTTCACATGAGTAGCATGTTGGTAGCTTCTGCTCACAGAAAACAGAAATTATGACTAAAAGAACGTGCAGTTATGTAGGTGAGATGAAGAAACAAATATCTATCTATGTGTAAGGAAACAGTAAACTTTCCCTGGACATTTTGAAGATGTAGAGGCAAAAGGATTTGTGCAAAACGGCACCAAACTTTTCCACAGAATGTGATCATCTAAATTAGTGGGGCTGGTTGTGCTATAAAATTAGCTTTTTATTAAAATTAGGTCAATGTTTGTTAATCCAGTTCATCCAAAATTAAGATAAATGCAAAATCTTCATTCATAAATGGGAATATATTAAGCCTCCCTGGCAAGGTCTATTCAGGGGTCCTGGAGAGGAGGGTCCGTCGGATAGTCGAACCTCGGATTCAGGAGGAGCAGTGTGGTTTTCGTCCTGGCCGTGGAACGCTGGACCGCTCTACACCCTCAGCAGGGTCCTGGAGGGTTCTGGGAGTTCGCCCAACCGGTCTACATGTGTTTTGTGGACTTGGAGAAGGCGTTCGACCGCGTCCCTCGGGGAGTCCTGTGGGGGGTTCTCCGGGAGTATGGGGTACCGGGCCCTTTGATACGGGCTGTCAGGTCCCTGTACGACCGGTGCCAGAGTCTGGTCCGCATTGCCGGCAGTAAGTCGGGCTCGTTCCCAGTGAGAGTTGGACTCCGCCAGGGCTGCCCTTTGTCACCTATTCTGTTCATTATGTTTATGGACAGAATTTCTGGGCGCAGCCGGGGTGTTGAGGGGATCCGTTTTGGTGGTCTTAGGATTGCATCTCTGCTTTTTGCGGATGATGTGGTCCTATTGGCTTCATCAGAGCGTGATCTGCAGCTCTCACTGGAGAGCCTGGGAACGCCTCGGGATTCCCCCGGAGGAGCTGGCCCAAGTGGCTGGGGAGAGGGAAGTCTGGGCCTCCCTCCTTAAGCTGCTGCCCCCGCGACCCGACCCCGGATAAGCGGTAGAAGATGGATGGATGGATGGATGGATGGATGGATGGATGGATGGATGGGAATCTATTTCTTTATGCCTCATATATTTTAAGAAGTTATTTATCTGTAAAACATTGTTGTCCTAAGAGATGAAAATATGTCTTTCACTGATGAAACAAACCATATTTGCCTTATTCCAAAGATTAAATTGCCCCAGAGTGAACTTTGAACTCCCCTGATCTGAACTGATTTCTCTTCCTGTGATTCTGCAGAATCCCAGATGATGATGATCGCAGATCTGAGGCCTTCATGGAGCATTTATGATGAGCTTTAATTACACACAATAATAACCTGTTTACTAATTAAAGCCACTCGGTTGCACTAGATTTTATTTTTGGGACTTCTTAATGACAGGAGAGCGCAAATAGCTGCGTGAATAATCCTCTGTGCATTCAGGTGTCTCGTTATAAACTTGTATAATTGATCAGGAACCATTTAGAATATTTAAAGTTTCCATTTATGTGAGCAGCGGCTCCCTCGCAGCTCCCCGTGGCAGTGGGAACCTGTCACGCCTCCAATCCGCGCACATTTATCACCATATTCCCTAAAGAAAAAGCTGCGCCACTTCATCACTTCTGTTTAGTTTAGCGCATTTATCCACATAACTGTCTATGTTGCAGCGCCGCTTTTGAATGAACTGCAGCGAAATTGGACTTCCGCCTTTTCTGGCTTTCAGCGCGCGACTCACTTCTGAAAGTCCGCGAGGGGATTTTGTAAAAGCTCGGCTCTGATTGGCTGTTCGTGCCTCTGCAGTGGTGATGCAAGCGGTTTGAAGGCAGTTCGCAGATTAAACGATGTTTTTTTTTAAAATGATTTTTTGTTTCTGCCACTGACTGCAGAATCACCTCCATCATTTCCCTCCTGACGCGTCTTGACTCTGGTAAGACTGGAAATATCCACTTCCTCATGTTAAAACCCTTCAAAAGTAAATATAAAACACTATAAATGAAAATATTAGATGCGGTTTGCGCTGCAGCTGCAGACTGAAAGCATTCTCATCGGTCTGGTGCTTTTAAAGCGTCTCTGGGAGTTTTGAAAGGCTGGATAGATGCTTATGAAGCGACGTGATTAAATATAGGAAGTAGTTTATCAGCGTGAGCATGAAATGCTGCGCCATTCATCGATAAATGATGCAACATGTTCAAAAGTTTCTCTACTGTTTATGTTCGTACATATGAAGACAGAGGATGAATTTAATCAAGTTTAAGATGAAACGGTGAAGAGAAACTAGGATGAATGTTTCTAATAGGAAACACGTGCAGCTCAGTGAGGAAAATAGAGACTCGATGCTCACAACCTTTTACTCATTTAATAAATGCTTGATCGAAACAAACAATCTGTCCCTTTATTAACATAATGGTGAAGATCTTTGCTCAAAACTTCAGTTCAGTTCGTTTTTATTGGTAATAATAAATAGTAAATGAGCATCAAAGACTCATAACCTCCAGTGAGGTTAGTTATCAGAATAGTTTTAATAAAATAAAATAAAACCCCACTTCTCTCTCACCTTCAGATATAAAGCACATGGCATTAGCTTCCCATTGAGAGAATGGTTATAGTTAAAGTTATTACAGCTTTTTTTCCTGTGTTTTAATTTAGTTTTGACTCACATGAGTCCAATATTTAGCAGGCAGACTGATGTGTTTTACAGAGAGATTTAATCTAAGCAAACTAGTGAAACGGAGGAAAAATATCACCGTTTCCTGAATCTGACTCTTTAACCCTTAAACTGCAACTATTTAATCATTAACTAGTAACTAATATACTCATTAAATCCCTGAAAGTCGCTGAAACGTGTTTGGCACTTGATAATCTGCTTGACATTCAGTCTGAATTTCATTCCGTTTTTCCTTTTACTGCAACCAGAAACACTGAGGATTGGTTCAAAATGATTCAACACAGAACATATTTTGATCTGATGTCTTTAAAATGTGTGCATGTTGCTGAATGTCTTATTACCAGAACGAATCGCTACTGCAGGGCGGCTGTAACACGTGACAAACATTTTACATGTGGACTAAAAGCTACATTTTATTATTTTTGCAATAATAATTAAATGTAATAATTTGTTTTTTTTCCCTGTCTGTATATTAATATGTATTTTATATTAGATTTTTTTCTATTTTACAATTGCATTGTATTTTGTGACTGTGAGCACTTTGGTCCTGTTGGTGTATAAAGTGCTTCATAAATAAAGTTGGTATGGTAATATTTGCTACACGTATTATTTAAAAAAATAATCGTTAAAAAACTCATTTAATCTTCGATGTGGAGGAACTTTCAGAAACTTAAAGAAACTCAGGATACATTTCTGAGTTTATGATATTTCACATTTATCTTATTTTGTTTTTAGTTTATTAATTTGTTTTCCATGTAAGCTTCTTTAATTTGCCTCATATTGATAAGAATATGTTGTCCAAATTCAACTGCTGCATCCAGGGCCGGATTTAGGAGGGTGTGGGCCCCTGGGCTTGAGCCAAGGTGGGGCCCTACTTTGTCATTGTTATACAGTTGCATATATATATATATATATATATATATATATATATACATCCCTGATTTCCTTCCCTTTGGGTGGCCGGTGTTTGGCCGTGACTTACTTGTGGAACTGATCCTGTCCAAACCTTATCTAGCAACAAGGTCACAACAATCAACCACTGTCCACCTTGAGGCTGTTCTCTATCCATCCTCTATGCACAATATTTATTTACCTTCTTCATTTCTATCTTTATCTGTCTCTCTCTCTCCTTCAGTTTTTATCAACTGTATTTTTCTCTGTAATAATCAGGTTTATTTCCGTACCAACTTCAGACAGTCAGGTTATTTCCCCTCTGAGAGCCAAACCTGGTCAGAGCCTTTATTCAGTGATGACTGGACTGTAGCTGCTGTCAGGGCAGAGCGGGAAGCTCCAGCTCATCTTGTCCAGTCGGCCCTTTGCCTCGCCGCTGCTGGCTGGAAGCTAAAGCTAGTTCCAATTTTTAACTTCGCATTGAGCGAGCAGAGCAGTCGCTTTACTTTTCTGTGACTTTAGCTGTTTTCTGTCTCTTTGAATCGTTCTGTTGCTTTTTTCCAATCACGGAAACCCCAAAGCTTCACTGACTTTTAGCATCGTTTCAAATACAAACACAGCCGCGGTGGATGGAGGAGAACTCAGCTGTGTTTGGATGGACTCACCACTTGGAGCTAGCTTTCAAAACGTGACCTGGAGAAGAATCGTTTCCGGTGTTTGTAAAGATGCTTTCAAATTAACATCCATATTTTCTGCTTCTTGCTCAGCCCAGTAAGCTGTTTTTACCCAAAGCGCAGGATCAGTCCTGTACAGATTATCAGTGGTCATCGCTCCACCTGGAGAAGAAGTTTGCCCTGCCCTGACTCCCCGGTACCAGATCAGTCCAGGTTCTGGCGGACCATAGAGCCGCTGTTAGCAATGAGAAGCGGAGAGAGACAACGATGGTTCTGTTCCATGTCCAATATGAGTTTTAAAAACCCTGACAGCTTGGATATTTTCTTCATCACCTCTCGGTCGCACTCTTCTTTTTCTTTCGTTCCTGCTGTCATTCATTCTGTTGCCACCATCATGAGAAATCTCTCCCTGAAGCCCCAAAGCATAAGAAGCGTCCAACTTGGACCAATAAAAATCAAGCATTCATGATGGACGTTTGCCAGAACAAATCAGACTGTTGTTTCAACAACACCACCAAAATCCTCTTGGCCAGTGATAAAAGTGAGGCAATCGGATCTTATTCATTCACAATAATACAAAGCATCTTTCGGGGCCCCCTGAAGCACCGGGGCCCCGGGCTGCAGCCCCGGTAAGTCCGTGCTAAAATCCGGCCTTGGCTGCATCCTGAACTGAGTGGCTGGACGTCTAGCCTTAAATAACTACCTTAACTCCATGCATACACTGTTGCCTAGGAACCACGAAAGTGTTAAGATTACATGACTTGAAATTAGTCTCAAAACAACAATATTATCATTTATCATGATAACTTCTGGGACGATTTATCGTCCAGTTAAATTTATCATGAGCAATCTATAATTCACCGTTTTTAGTTTTTGTTTTGCCCCGTTTGTTATTTGCAGTTATTTCTTCAATTTGTTTTACTCTTTTATGTGGAGAAAGTTTTAATTACATTTCTTCTCTTCCAGGTTTGATGGCAGTTGAATGAGTAACAGAAAAAAATGACATTTCTATCATTTTTGGATGCACCGACATGATGACATAGGCTGATGCCTCTTATCAGGTATTAAAGTTGGTCTAATGGCCAATAATCTATATTTATCCATGTTATTGATACTTCCTCATCACTGATATTGCTTGTCTGCTTCAGTTAAGCCCCCCGCCGTGCGGCGCTGCGTCACTGTGACATCATCAAACAAATGCCACATGACCAACGATCAGAAAAACGCAAACAGCAACAACACTGAAATACTGATCTGTGATTTCAGTTCAGTTTTACATTTTGGACAAATACTGATATGTTACAAAGACAATAAAATCGAACATTAGCAACGTTCACAGTGCAATAACCTAATAACATGTTAGCATGATGACAACCGCTAAAATCTGACATCACTCCATTTTTGTTTACATTTTCTAAAGAAGGAAGTTGCGATCAATGCCTTCAGAGGTTCTCATGTTGTTTCCTTCAGTGGTTGTTGGTGCAGCGCCCCCACAGGCGAGGAGGGGAACTGCTTAGAAACTAAATGACCAAATATTTGTCATTTATTGATCAAAGTCTAAAATATATAATCTAAATCCTGATTATTATTAGAAACATATGATTAAGATGAACACAAACACTGGGCCATATTATTACATTATCATTTTTAAAAAGAGCAACCTCTGTAATGTTAATAATTACATGTAAGTAATCATATAATCCATCATAAATTGTTACAAAATACATTCAAGGATAATAGGTTTTTTACATTTTGCGTTGATTATCACATTTTACTACATTCTGCAGTTATATTTTGTTACTTTATGGCTACGCAGTGCCATAGTAAATAGTAAATGAGAATCAAAGACTCATAACCTCCAGTGAGGTTAGTTATCAAAATAGTTTTAATAAAATAAAATAAAGCCCAGTTCTCTCTCACCTTAAGATATAAAGCACATGGCATTAGCTTCCCATTGAGAGAATGGTTATAATTAAAGTTATTACAGCTGTTTTTTGTTACAGAGCTGAGTCATTCCAGAAACAGATGGTTTATTCTAGAGCATTTCTAAATAAATATTTTAATGTTAAGCTTGTAAAACAAACCTGTATTTATATTGTCTCTTGTTGCAGGAAAACATGATGTGGGAGATAATGTTCCTCCTCCTCTTGATCTGTGATCTCTGCGGTCAGTTTTTACACTAAGTTATTCTGTATTATCTTATTCTAATATTATTCTAATCAGATTAGAAATATTTGAACTTGTTTTAACTTTTTCTCCTTTGCAGAGATGTGCATGGACGGCTTGATGGTCTACAGAGCCACAGAAAACGAGAACATCACCATTGTTTTTAACACTCACATGAAAACTAACTGGACTCTCATCAACATGATCTGTGAAGTTTTCTCTGACTCGGTTAAGATTGTTTTCGACATAGTAAGAGGCTCCCTGGTGCCGCCGCATGAGCAGTTTGCAGGACGGGTCCATTTTGACAAAGATGCTCCGCAGGAAGCAAAGATCCGACTCGTTCTGTCCAGAGTCCAACCCGAAGACTCTGGGATTTACACCTGCTACCTGAACGCCGCCTTCGATGACGTCACCGAGAAATGGAGACTTCAAATGAGAGGTGAAAAAAAAAAGACTTAGGTTCAAGTTTTTAGTCGAACAGGAGAGGAAATGTCACTGAATTATCTTTATTTCCCCTACAGAACAGTTTGTTCTGAATGTTACGACTGGAGGAAATGGCGCACCGTGTTTGATGACAACGCCATGTAAGACTTTGATGTTTCCCATGTTTTCATGCTTCCACTTAGGTTTGTACTGCTCCTAAAAACAAAACAACCCAACCGTTTTTAGGCAGTAAGTTTTGCTGCGTCCGAAGCTGATAAAGGAACGACGCACGTTAAGAGGAGCTTCCTGCCTTTTTCTTCCTTTCCTGGCTACTTTGAATGATGCCACTGGACACGTGTTTGAATTTACCAGATAATTCAGAGGTGTTGTGAGTTTCACAAGCTAGCTGGGCGCTAACGATGGTCGCTATCAGCGGTGATTTCTCACCCAAGCCCAGTTTGATGACCTGTAACCCGCATCGGTGCTGCCAGGACATCAACTAAAGGCCACTACGTCTCATAGCGGTGTCTCTCTGTGATTGGTTGATGCTCTGCGTCCAGCAGCAAAAGTTCAGAATGTCCAACTCCAGGGTCAGAGTTGGAAAACGCTGGAGCTGTGCAGCGCTAGATGTGCGAAAAGCGCCTTGACGCACCGGCAATGTGCCTCCAATTGGACTTTGACATTCCTGGCGCTTAAAATGCATCTGGAGTGAACGTAGCATTAATGTTTTTTGGTAGCTTTAAAAGGAGCTCAGCCCATCATCTAGCAACTATCAGCCTGTTACCTAGCAACCCAAGAATAGTTCCACCCGTCACCTAGCAACCCAAGCAGAACTCCTGCAGATTTAGTCAGCTGGTTTTCTGTGCTACTAACAATCCAGAAACCAGTCCCTGTATTCTTGTTGGTTGTGTAGGAGGCTCTACTTCTGCTTTTCTAAGGTGTACGGTGCTATAATTGTGCAACTGTTAGCATCGATTTTCATGTGCCAATGTCAATGTTTAGTTAGGGGTGTGGCCAGCAGCAGCTTATGTGGATTTAAAGAGACAGACGCCCTAAAACAGCTCATCCTGAAAGGAGCTCAAAATGGACAGAACTGGCCAGATTAATATCTGATTGTCTAATGATTTTGTGCAGAAATGTGATGAAAATGTTTTGTATAGCCCATAGATCTATTCCTAAATTGAAGCATTGCCTGGATGTAAACAAAGCAGTTTCTGTTTTTAGCTTTCTTTTCTCTTTAACTTAATTATTTGTTAATTTCTATCACCAAAATTAACCTTCAATGTTTAAATTTTTTTTGTAATTTTAGAGATATTGAAAGGAAATAAACTACTTATCAAAGCTGCAGTAACAGAAGAGCTGCAGCTTTGTTAAGTTCTTGGGAAGAGTGATGTAATGGTTTCACTTTGAGCCAATGAAATATTATAAATATGCATTGAGGGGGCAAAAGCACAAGTGTGAGGGGAAGTAAATGCATCTTCATTTTGACTCTTACTTGTTTTTGAATCAGATTTCCATCCCACCAACCACAATAACCAGTTCAGGGCGTTTGTTTCTTCATCCACTCCTCCAGTTTATGGAAGCGTCAATAAAGTCACACCAACATGTTTCTGTAGTTTTCCTTTATCCTTTTAGATAACCTGATAAAACTGCATAAATATTTGCTATTTTGTTTTGATCCTGATTAATTGAAGCTTTTTCTCCATGCAGATGCTGAGCTCCCTCCAAGCGGACCAGACCAACACATCAGATTAGCAGTAACACTTTCAGTCGCCGCAGTAGCGTTGGCTCTCATAGTTTACATTATTTACCGTGCAGCTCGACCTCGAAGGTAACTCTTAATGTGACTCTGATCAAAACAAAGAAGAGTTCTGCTCCAGTCCTGTTTGAAACATTCAAAATATTGAGTTTAATTGTGGAGAATTATCTGTAGCTTCTCTGACTGTCTGTGGGGAAATCTCATCAGGCCACTTGCAGAGGAGTGTGTATTTCTGTAGCAGCACCCGGACTGCCCACACAGTTCTTTGTACTGGTTAGTCATTAACCAGTAACATTTAGTCCATGTGTGCAGAGACCAACTGCAACCATTTGGTTTCTGCAGAGACAGTAGAACCGCCACACGGAAATCACACCAGCTGTTGTTAACTGATGGAAACTGTTACACTACATAATATTCTGTCTGAGGTGGGAGATGCATTAATAATAACAATAATAATAAGCGAAATCACACCACAATCAGCTAAATCCACAGAAAGCAGCTTTAAATTGATCGGTTGTCATGGAAACGTCATGAGCAACAGATGTCCCAGCAACACTTTGAAGATTTATTTAATTTTATTTACCTCTGTTGTTCTCCTGAACGCAAGTTTCTGTGTATTTGGAGCTAAATACTAAATTCTTCATAAATCCGGGAAGTTTGTTTCTGATTGAATTTGAGGAAGGGATCTTTGAAAGAAGAAGAAACATGCTGGTCAAATAAAAAATATATTTTCCTTTTGAATCTAAACATATTTATTAATATTAAAGCTTTTTGTTAATTTTTGACACAGCTTCTAGTAATTGTGGATTTAGTTGCTGGGAGGGTTTTTGGTGCTGAATCAGTTTAGTTTGTGTTGTTTTTGTTTAGCAGCCAGTTTAGCTGACTGTAGTCAAACTGTTTGGTTTAGATGATCATTTTAACTTGAATATGAATCAACATTATGATGTTTTTTTGTACTGTATATTTACTCATTTATTTGTTGTTTTATTTTTAAGCTCCAAAAACATTTTATTATCCGGTTACCAATTGCTAAGTTAGCATCTAGCTGCTGAATAGATGTAAATAAAGAACAAAGGGTTGTTTTCATACGACACCAAGAAAATAAATAAAATTACAGGAAGAAAGTTTTAATATTGCAAGAATAAAGTCAATTATTATGAGAATAAAGTCAAAATAATATGAGCATAAAGTAATTTAGACTTTATTCTGGTAATATGTTGACTTTATTCTCATCATATTACGACTTTAATACTGTCATTTTATTACTTTATTCTCTTGATTTTATTTTATTTGGTGCCGGAAGATTTTTATAAACATTTTTTATTCTTATTTATCAGATAGTTTCAGTAATTCTACTGAGTGAACCAGTTCTAGTTTCAGCGTGTGCTGGTTTAGCCATGCATCTCTGCTGGACCCATGATGTTTGGTTTAAGCTGAGAAATGTGTCATTCAGGTATTGAAATTATGAGCAAAGTTAATTTGTCATGTTGGTCTCCTGGTTTTCCATCCGCTGTGATGTTTCAGCTGCAGATCAGGTTCCGTGGAACATTACAAAACGTTTCTGTGAAACTGACACGTGTGAAAGTCTTAGACCAAAGAACACATTTTAAGTGCAGATTGACATTTAACACACTGCAGGGCTGCTGGAAACCTTTATTTTGAAATAGTGCAGATGATGGATGGTGAGTAACTCCATACATCGGTGACTTAATCTCTCATGAGTGATTCATGACTTCATGACTCTTGAAGGTCATAAATCACTTTACAGTTTTATATTTTTAAAAACATGAAGTTGTGTTTATTGTGTCCACTGAGACAAAAACAATCATTTTCTGTGCTGTTGTTGGCGATTTCCTCCTGTGTGAAAGGTTATTCTAACTTCTTTCTTCATTTTGTACTTTCCATGTTTCTATAAAAAGCAACCTGTCTGAAAATGTTCAGTATTTTTAGCCTGACTTGTAATAAATTTCATAATTTTATCAAACCATGACGTCTTATTGTGTGTAAAGTACCAAGTATTTTTGGTCTAGTTTCTAGTACAAATAAATATCTTAGTAAGCTTGAAATAAGACAAAACTAGCAAGTAACTTTTCAGCAAGAAATAGGAGATTATTTTAGTTCCTCAATATTAAATATAAAAAATATTACTTCCTCTGGCACATTATTTAACTTATAACAAGACATTTGATCATTTTTTGTAAGTTAGTTTTAACTTCAAGTGATATTTGCACCAGAAATAAAAATTCTGTAGTGTAACTCACCTTGTTTGTTTTAATCTGAGTTATAATCTGAGTACTAACAGCATGCGGATAGTAAGTAGTAGGGATCCGAAGATAAAGCCTTGGGGTACACCAGATCTAATTTTTGTTCACTCCCATATCAAGTTACCCGGTTTTATTACTTAAAAAAAGATTATTTTGAAATAAAATTACTAGAATACTTCAATTTAGTGTAATATCTAATAAGATAAGACCCTTATAGTCAAAGAGCAGCAGATTAAAAAGATGTTCGACCTTTCTGTCACCTTTTGTCTAGTAGAATTTTACATTTTTGTCGTGAGGGAACAAAAAATATAACTTAAGAAAAATAAAGTTTATTGTAATATTTGAAACTTAAAGATTCAAGCTAAAATTCGGACTAAATAAAAAGGTGTCAGTTTATCTGAAAGTGTGGAGGCGAATTATCAAGCGTTTCTGCAGGAGGCGGGGAGGGATTTCAACTTATGAAGAGGGAGAAAACTATCAGACCAGCGTGTGTGAGGTGGGAGGGGGGCAGCTCAGGCTGAAGAGATGCAAATCTGCTGTGTGATTTTGTTTTCTGCGGTTCTCTGTTCAGCTGAAGGTCAGCAAAATTTGATCTATTTCCATAACAAAAAAAGAATCTTAATCAACGTAATTGGAACAGAGTCCACTTATTTAGAAAGTGAAAGTCAGCCGTGCTGGAAAGGACATTCCTAGCTAAAGTAAAACACAGGTGGGAAACAATGATCTGTGTGAGATTTTAGCTTTTTGAATGTCTGGTTTGCTTTGTAGGATCTTCATATCATTTAAATTTTATGCAGAATTCACGTTTTGCTTGTGTTCATTCATTTGTTTGGATCTGCTGCTTCTAAAAACTCAATCGCTGAAGATAAAACACCCGTTTTTTTCCAATAAGTTAATCTTTTTTGGTATCTTTTACAACAAGCTGTTTCAAAAACAACCAGAATGTAACACTACAAATCACCAGGCGCAGTCCGTTACCTAGCAACCGCTGCCGAGGGTTGATAGTTGTGATACGTAGGTTTGTCAAAACCACTTAGTGATTCTTCGAAGCACCTACAGTTTCACTGTGACTCCACTCCTCCGGGTGGTTTTCCAGTTTTTACAAGTTAAGCGTGAAGTTACTGTTCAGTTTTTTGAAGTACGAATGTGTGGGGTAGTTATGAGTAGTCAGTATCCCACCGACAGCGTAGCGCTAAAGAAGACAAATCAAGAAGCTGCTCCAAAAATCATCAGAAAGAAATCATCCTTCAGAGGTTAGAGGCTTCAGTTTGGTTCAAATGTAAACGTCTAAATAGATAATTACATTAAAAGCAGAAAGTTCTTTATCTAAACGTTAGCTTTAGCCTCATTTGTTACAAAAATCTATTAAAACACCGAAAGTGGGACATCTGTAGAGCACAAAACATAAAATAACCAGTTTTTGATATCACACAACTACAATATTTTCAAATAATGACAGGTTTTTTTGTTATAGGATGCAAAATAAAAATAAAGATAAAACGTTGCAAAAAGGAGATGAAAAATTATGTAAAAAATAAAAAACTGAAATTTCCAACATAATGACAAAAAACAAACTAAAAAAACTGAATAAAAAACATGGATTTTCTAATACAAATTAAAAAATATAAGCTGTTTTATTCTTTTTTTTAGTTATTGTTTGCCAAAGATAATGAGAGCTGCAGGTTGATTAACAAACTCGATTATCAATTCTGAACTGTTTGTTTTACTTTCACTTTTCGACAGACTTTTCCTAACATCAAGTAATGGAGGATTTAAATTAATGCAGAAAATGACAAAACAATTTTATTTTAAAACCAACAAAAAATGTTTTTATTTTAAAACCAGCATTTATCTTCACTGACAGAAAATTTGGTTCATACATTAAAGTTCAGGATAAAATGACATCATTTCAATGAACGTAATAAAGTTAGTAAATAAAAAACAGCTGCTATCAGTTTGGATCAGAGCGTTAATTAAAGCAGTGGCTGCATGTTTTCACTTCTGTACAGGAAAGAAATAATTCATAATAGTTAAACCAAAAACAAAAGGATTGGATTTGAAATTCAAAGCTTTTTGGTTTCTGTCATCATGGGAGGCACAAAATATAGATTTAATAAGAAGTTTTTACATGTTGAGGGCAAATAGGAGACATTAGCTTCTGGTGTTTACAGTTTATTTAGTTTGAGAAACAATAATGTGTAAACGGAAAACCATAAAAACTCATGACTGTTATAAACTGAAACAGTTTCAGTTTTCCTGAATTTTTTTTATAGTCTGTGAAAAATTAAATAAAATAAAACAACTTGAGAAAAAATAACATTTCATCAAAATAGTTCAAGCTCATTTGGGTTCAGTTTCATGTTTAGTTTGTTGACATTTCAAGTAAGCAGGGAGGGAGAGAGAGAGAGAGAGAGACAGAAAGAGAGAGAGAGAGAGAGAGAGAAAGAGAGAGAGGGAGAAAAAGAGAGCAACTGCTGATGTTGCTGATCTTTACTTCTGCTGATTCTGGTGGGTCGGACATCCAGTCTCTGCCTCTGTGTGAAGGTTTGGGTGCTATGATGAAGAGGAGGAAGAGGAGAAGGAGAAAGAAGAGAAGGGGAGGACGGAGGAGGTCGGCGGAGGAGAACTGAGGAGCTGATCGCACCAGGCCGGATCGTCGAGGTTTATTTCCACAAACGGGTCGCTGGAGCCAACGGCTACAACAGGAGAAAAGATAAAAAGAAGAAAAAGAAAGTTTGCATTTATTTTATCTACTCTAGAGATAAATATGTTTATACACACAATTATTTTAAACTCAACAATCTTCCAAAAGTTCCTTTTTTACAATTGAGTGATTCATAAGTTGGACATAAAATCACATTTTCCGGAGTAAAAGTTAAAAATTCTCCTAAAGAAATACTAAAAAAGCAGCTAAAGTCCAGAAAAAAGGGAGTTTTAGGAAACCTGGAGTCGAGTTTATCGAGATTTTTTAAAAAATCTAACAAGGGCGGCTGAGTAATGCAAAGAAATGGTGACCATTTGGGATTTTTGCAGAGAGTGGGCGAGTGGAACCACCTACTGGTGGCACGTTGCTGGTGCAACAGCTGCTGATGGTGCTGGTGGTGCCACCTGCTGATGGCTAAAGCTACTAACGTTGCTTCAGCAGGGCAACGTGTTACATCCTCATTATGAAATAAACCATTGGAGTCGATAAAACACTAATGGAGCCAAAAACACTTTAAAATATAATTATTCAAACACACATAAAGTATCATGTCAATAATTATGCTTCAATTATAGTTAAAAAGATCAATAATTTAAAAATGTTTTCAATAAACTAAACATTTGGTTCATGCCTCTTTTAGAAAATAATAAAACAATACAAATCAGTTTTATTTACATTTTATTAAATAAAAACATGTTGAAAGTTCTTAATGTTCAATGGAAAATCTTCCAGCTGACATTGTGACAATTTATCTTTTATTATTGTTTTCCATTTTTATCTCCCCTGCAGATTCTCCGTCAGATTGGAGTCAAACTGGACGAACTGCTACAAAATGTTAACCTGACGTTCAGGAAAATGAAAATATGACCTGGGGTATGAATAATTTTGGACTCAGCAGCAGTTTTTCTCTCTAGTTTGATACAAAGCTAGTATTTAAATAGCTCACCTGGATTGTTGTTGTTTCCGTTCTGTTGCTGCGGCTCCTCGACTGCATCAAAGAACAAGTTGTTGCTGCTCATCTGGTTGGATTTCTTCTCTTCCTCGTCGCCTCCTGATAACGAGCTGCTGCTGGACGAGGAGGAGGAGGACGATGAAGATCTCTGCAGCTCGTTTGCCTCTGGTGGATCCTGAAGAGCTGCAGGAAGGGAAGGAGATAAAGAGGAGGAGTAAATGTCTGAATTCACCAAAACTGGGTCTGGAAATGTGCAAAATTCACTTTTCATACTTTGATTTAGTTTGTACTGCTTCTAAAAACAGTCGCGCTGTTCTTAGGCAATACATTTATGTTTTATGGTGTCTGGAAAACAAGCTGCTTCAAAATCCTCCTGATTGTTAAGTCACTCTGTGCCGTTACCTAGCAACCCCGACCAAGCCCAGCCCGTTACCTAGCAACGCAAGCAGAGCTCCAGCACTTTTAGTCAGCTGGTTTTATCAATGTATGCACTGTACAATGGCTGCTGGAAAGGATGAGTGTTTTGTTTGTTTTCCAGAAACTATTTGTTCTTCCTGACTCAGGGTCAGAGATGTCCTGTTGTGCATCTCTTTGAAACCATATTCAGCTTATTCTGATTCTGAAAGGAGCTAAAATACGCAGAACTGAGAAGATAAAATCTAATTATGCAACCTTGAAGAGGTTAGGATTGATCTATTGGTGAGACAAAACATTATTATCATACTTTTTGCACAGAATAATTCTTAAATAATGAGATTTTAGTCTGATTAGTTCTGCCTAGTTTGAGCTCCTTTCAGAATGAGCTGCTTTAGAGCCTCTTGTCGTTTAAATCCAAACAAGCTGCTATTGGTCACGGCCCCCAACTCAACGTTTACATTCGCACATCAAAATAGCTGCAAATACATTCGGAATTATACAACCACATGTCTTTGAAAAGCAGAAGTGGAGCCTCATGCGCAACCAACAAAAATGCAGCAAGACAAAACCCTTGTCTTTTCCAGCAGCCATTGTACAGAGGTAAAAACAGCTGACCAGATATGCTGGAGCCCCGGTTGGGGCCCTTTGTCACTGAACAATTGGGAGGATTTTGAAACAGTTCATTTTCCAAACACCAAAAAACATCTGAGTGTTTTTAAATGTTTTTAAATGTTTTTAGAAGCAACAGGAACCCAGATGGAAGCATAAAAATGTGAAAAATGTTACTTTTGAATAATTGCCCCCCTTAAACATGCATTGCTAAAATATTTAAATACTTTAGATCTCCAAACACTTGACAACAACCAAACATTGGTACCGTTCTCTTCCCCGTCTGCGTTTTCCTCCGGCTGTGGGCCGGTGCCGTTGGGTAACGGGGTGGAGGAGAGATCATCAGAGGTCACGTCGTTGTTGACCGGTAGGTCTGAGACACAAACACAGAATCAAAAACGTTCTTACTCAGGTTCTCACACATTTTAAGACATTTACATGGAGTTAATTAGTTACCAAGGTCATCCAGGTAGACCTGACCAAAGGTGCCAGTTGGTTCGTACGAGTTGCTGGAGGGCGGAGGGCGCTGGAGGTCAAACGAGTACGTCTGAAAAACAAACAGGAAAATAGAAATTAAAACTTTAAATATTGGTGGTATCATAGTGTGCCTGTTCTTCTATAAGGAGTCATGGATTTTATTAGTTGTTCTCACCCTGGACGCCCTGCGGAGCATGTAGAGGATGACACACAGCGCGATGATGACGATGATTATCAACACCAGCAGGATGTAAGCTGCCGAGAACAAAGTGACGAGGTTACCTCCTTATTATTCAGATTTAAACACAGAAGAAATAATAAATGTCTTATTTGGATGGTTAGAAATATTCACATTATACTGAGTTAATTTCCTTGTTCTCTAGTGACCACCAGGGGGCGCTGGAAATTAGCAATTTCCTGAACCAGAATCTACTAAATAAAACATCTGCATCCAATAAGAAAAACATAAATAGGTGAAGCATGAATGACTTGCATCTATTTTAGTATGACTTTGGTTTGTTTTTAAAAACAGAGTAATGATGAATCGGGTGATAATTCAACTCAGAGTGAATAACTAAAGCCTGACTTTAAAAACAATAAGAGTAAAGATGAACTCAGCAGATAAACGGCAGTAAAAAAGTGAACTTACCCCAAGATGAACTGCTTGGAGGCACTGGAAGAAACACATTAGACTTAGTTTAAAAAATCAGATTTAATGTTAGTTTACTTTATTCATTCCCTCGGTTAAAACAGCAGGCGGCCATTCTCAAAACAAACGCTGAGTAATATTGTTCTTAAAGGGGCAGCGTTTGTTTTCCAGCCACAATCACGTAGCTATGCTGCCTTCAGGTGGAATTTTGCTGTTGTCATAGCAACCGTCCAGACCTCTCAGGTCTTCTGGTTCTGCTCTGCATTCAGAACCAGAACCAAACGAGGAGAAGCAGCATTCAGCGTCTATGCACCACAAATCTGCAACAAACTTCCAGAAAACTGCAAAACGTCCGAAACACTGAGTTCCTTTAAGCCAATGCTAAGAATCAGTCTGTCTGTGTCCTTCCTTCCTATTTTACCAAAAAAGGTAGGAAGCATTGCAGAAAAACTGTAAAAGTATTAAAAATGAATATATATTTCTGTGGATGTTCACAGTTAAATTAAACAAAGTCTCTCTCCTTTATTTAGTAACAAATAATGAAACTCGCTCCTGAAAATGACAGGTGGGCGGTAAACGTGTCTTTTTTCGCCCTGCGACTGTTAGATTAAACTTGAACGTGCTCCTGTGGGCTCTGCTGAGCAGTTAGAGACAAATCAAACACGCGAGTCGCTGTGGTTTGACGCAGGAAGACAAAACGAGGCAGAGCGAGAACCTGCAGCCTGCATGAAGTTACCTGGTGTGGGTGTTGTCGTCGCTGCAGACGTTGACCCTTCACTGGATCCTTCTTTTGGCTGCCAAAGAGGAAACAAAAGCTCCATCAGTGAACTCCATCCAACATTCTCCTTTTTGTTTCAATCGTCTTGCATTTGAAAGCATGTTTGAAATGTTTGTTTCCTCTCCTGGATTTCTGAGAACTGCCTTCGTGTTTCTGAAGCTTTTCTTGTTCATGGTGGGCTTTGCACTACAACCCAAAACTCACTTCCTGTCTGGTGTTTTTCTAGAGCGGCGGCGGTGGAGCGGGTTGATTAAGCTCACACATAAAACTCCTTTTAAAGAACGTTTAATATAACGTTACACAACGAGCAGCGTCCAAACGACCACATCTGGCTTTCATGTGAAAATGTGAGGCTCATAGTGACGTTTTGGACTGAACTTGTTCGTTGATGCTGCACTTTGTTGTTGCAAATGAAGTGAAGCTCTCTGCAGGAATAATGGGTCAGCTTCTACCGGAGGTCAGAGTTGGCTTGTTTTTATCTCCAGAAGAAACCAAAAATAAACATTCAAACATTACAGATTGGATTCATTTTTAATCCAGGAGAACTTTTATTAATCCTTAAGGGAATATTTTTTCATCACAGAGTTTGTAGATGTGGCTCCTGCAGCAGTCCGTCTTTCAGCAAGTTTGAAGAAGCCTCTGACTGAAGGAAGTTGGAGAATTTCTAACACAGCAATTCTGCACTTTTAGTAAAAACAAAGCAACGAAGGAGGAAAATAAATCATGTAAATTCACATCTATGTTTAATTTTAAGGCCAATTAAACAAACTGGTGCAGGAAACTGGAGGAAGTTTCCATTAAAATGATTCAAACTTCAATAAATATTCAATTTGAAACTTTTTTTAAAATCCAATAGAAAACCTGTTTTGTTTGGTCAGTATTTGTTTCTGCTCTAGTTCGTCTTTCAGATTATTTCTCTTAAAAGGGAAAAAGTCTCGTTATAAAAATTTTAAAAAAATCTCTAATCAGTTAATTTGTCTTATTTGAAATGTTTGCAGTAGAAACTAGACCAAAACTCCTTGGTAGCAGCATCAACACAGTTTCTCCTGTTAATATTAAATCATATTGATGCATATTTGGTGTTTGAACTATTAAAATATGCAGATTAACAGGACAGGGATTAGGTGAATAATCCACTGCATTTCTGTTTCTGACTGATGAATGTTTCTGTTTGAGCTGCAGGATAAAAACATGTTGGGTTTACTGAGGATTGTTACCGTGGTTACTGGCGGTGTGGTTGGCCTCTGATGCTCTGGATGTGATGGAGTCGCCGTTGATGCGTTGTTAATCTCCTCCCTGGTTTTATTCATGTCACTCGTTGATGTTGAAGTATTGAAATGATCTGTGGTTAACATAAAGGAGATAAAAATGATTCAACAGATGTTTTCTGGAGAAGAATCTCAAATTAAAACTTCAAAACGTTGCAGTGAGAACGATGGCGTGGATTAAAATAATCCAGAGTTGATGGATAGAAAACAAAACATTCCTGCACTTTTAGTTAATTATATCGGTACTTTAGTTCAGATTCTCTCTTGAAACTTTATTTTTAGTTCTCAACTATGTCTACTTTATTTAGGGAAAAAAAAATCGCACAAATTTGTTTTGTTTTTCTATCTATTATGTTAAAATGCTATATATATATATAAACTAATCAAATTCTGTCTAGATTTTCACAAAAACACCTAGAAGTCAGAATCTTCATGATGAAGCAAACAGTAAAGCAGGTAAATACTTTCTATTCTGTATTTAGTAGTAAAGGATCATTATGTTTCCACTTTAAGCCAGCAGCTTATGGCCGTTTCTTATGGCTTTTTAAGCATTTAGTCACTTATAAACTATTTATTGGAGGTAAAATAACAACCATAGCACCATTTTCATCAATATATTATACTATTTTTTTCTATTTTTAACATTAATGCATTTGTTTACACTATAATAAATAAGTATAATAAATAATTTTTAAATGAATTACTAAACTGTTTAACAAACAGCAGCAGTGGAAGTCATCAAGATGAAGACAAAGTTGTGAAGAGATCAAAATAAATGCAACACATATGAGATGAACGAGGAGAGACAATTATTCCTCATGTTAGATTTGAGGAGAAATAAAGACAACAGTTGATTAGAAAATGAAATAGAATTAAAGTCAAATTAGATTTAGTTGATTTATTTAAAAATAAGTCGAAAGTAACATTTATAAGATAGTATTTCATTATATTAATTTATGTTAATTTAATGGTTAACATAACCATTTAATTGGTAAAGCACCAATTTTGTTGCTGCCCAAAAAGCATAGAAGCAAAAGAGAAGGAAAGAAGAAGAATCTGACTTAAGGAAGAGTATTTTAGCCATTTTCCTTACCATCCTCGGTCTTTTCTGTGACATTTTGTTGTGTGGGACTGGAAGTTTCTGGAACTACATAAAAACAGAAAACAATAAGAAACTAGAAACCTGGAAATTAAAGAAGCAGATCAATGATGGTTGTGTAGAAGTTTTCAGAGCTAAACAGAATCGTGCATTTTGGATTAAGACTTAAGATTGTCCTAGAAATAGGAAACGTTGGGGCAGAGAGGTCTGTAAGTACCAGGATGTAACAGTTCAGCAAGATGAGACGAGAAACTAAATGTTAGAATAAAGTTTCTAAACCCTTTCTGTGCCAGCTGTTATTATCTGTAAGATGTTTCTTCTTAGTGCTAGACGTGTTTCCAACAGATCCATGGCAGTTCAGCATTATTATTTTACCTTTTATCTGAAAACAGTGTCTGTTTGTTCTTGCCATACAGACCTCTGTGTTAATTATTGCTCGAAACGTCTTTCCATACCAGTTTATTCCTTTGTATTTACTTTAGTTTCACCCACAGACGGATTTCTTTATTTCACTTCATTTTTCTGAGGGATAACAATGAGGGTATCAGTATCCAGACGGACAATAAAACACGTTTTAATATAAGTGACATGATCACGACACTGGCAAAACATATTTACAAAAATCCTCAATGAAACATGAAACATTAGAAAATGTGACACCAGGCAAGTGAATCACAGCAACTTGGTGTAACAATGAACTGATGCGGTGAAGCTGCCAGTAGGAGGCGGAGCTGCGCCAAGTCGCTACAAACACTGAAGAGAAGAAGAAGAAGAGCTGCTATCGGCTGCAGCCAGGCGTGTTTTAATGTTACACAACACCGTTTTAACAAGAAGCTCAAAGTCTAAACTGGTATTGTTGTGCATTTAAGGTGTGAAGTTTAACTTCGGCCCCAAAAGAATCTCAGTGCCCCCATTTTGTAAAAATGTCCGCCAGCGCCCCCTGCCGTCCCCTGAACGCCCCCCAGGGGGCGGTACCGCCCCCGTTGAGAAACGCTGTGCTAGAACAACCTGAAATATAAAATACTTTATCTGATTATCTATTGTAAGCTGAACCAGACAGAAATTAATCTAACGCTGCAGAACAAAGTAAAGATTTGATGCTTGTAGCAAAATATAAACTGTTATTTATATGAATTATCATCATTTTGGTCTTTAAAACACCAACATTTCCACTTAACTTTATATTTTGGTCCATCTAATGATGTAATTTTTTAAAATATTAAATGATTGATAATTTCATCAGTTACTCAATACTTGAGTAAACTTTTCACCAAATACTTGAGTGCAGTTTTGGACTGTATGCTAAAAATAAAATCTCCTTCAAATTTGAAAAATGAATTCAGAAGTGCTTTGAGTCACGACCAGCAGGGGGCGACGTCTGTGACCAAACGAAAGTAGATTTTGCTAATTCACTTAAACTATTAATCAGGCCTTTGTAAAGCATCCTTCACAATTATTCATGACACTTATGTTGCTCTTTAAAAAGCCTTAAAATAAATTAGCATAATTTTACACAGACATTTTTAGAAAAAAAAAACTGGGAGTAAACAAATCAAACCTATGTGTTTTAATAAAAAAAAAGTGTCACAAAATTAATGCAATTCTTCAGCATTTGTAGTTTTTACTTCTGTTATTTGTAGTACTGTGTATTTAAGAGCTGACAGTATATGAACAATCATATTTTCTATTATAAAAAACATCAGTTTTTACCTGTAGTTGCAGGAGGTAGCGCCGTATTTAGTCCTTGTGAAACAGCAAAAGTTGCTAGAGCTGCAAAACAAACAAAGAGAAATGTTACATAAAGCAACATCTTAACACTGAATTTAACAGCTTGTCCTTTAAATCATAAAGCAACATAATGTGAGTTTACTGATAACAGATGACTGACAGTCTTCTTGTAGCTGCAGCTGCTTTCAGATGTGTGAAAAAACAAACTCGAGTTGGTGCAACATGAGAGCAAAGAGATGTTAAAACTCTGAGAAATAAAACATTCAGTTCTCTGATCACATCTTGATTCTGCTTCATCTGCTGCAAACATGAAGGTTTGACTGATGACTGGACCACATAAAACCTCCTTCTAGTGCGTTGCACAGTTGCTAACATTTAGCGTTGAAGAATCCAATACTTTTAAGTCAAAGTAACAACAGAAGCTGCAGCTGCAGTCACACTGCAGGCTAATGGTGATCTGCACTTTCTGCACTTTAGTTTAAGCTTTTAGAACTAAAAACTGTAACTTTAATGTTCCAACGTCTCTCTCCTCTCACAGAGATTAATGTTAGCATTCACTCATCTTAGCATAACATTGCTAAGCTACAATCTGCACTTAGTTTACTTTCTTTTAAATGTATTAGGTGTTTTATTAAATATTTAGAGTCATGTTCTGATAAAAGATGCTATATTCTAAAAGTAATCTGCCTCAGGGTTACAGATCCACCATTTTTGTAGTTTAATACTTTTTCCAGATTTTGTAGTCTCTCAAACACAGAAGACATGCAACTGGTTAGGAGAAAACTTTTAATAATAGTTTTATAAGCTTTTAATAACCGTCATTTATAACTAATAATGTTTCAATCCAGAAAAGTCTAAGTTATTATTCAGTGAGTAACTAAACTTACTAAAACTGCAGCTGTTTCTCATCTTGTTGTATTGGCTTTTTTAATTTAATAAGAAACAATTTTAGTTAAACATTTTATTACACTTGAAATAAGACAAAACTAACTGAAAAAAGACTTTTCAGAAAGATATATGAGCTAATTTGATGTAAATAATTCCTTAATATTGATTAAAAAGTCCTATTTATTGGCAGATTATTTCACTTATACATGGAAGAAATGTCTTGTTATAAGTGAAATAATCTGCCAGAGGACATTTTTATCAATATTAAGGCTTTATTTACATAAAATAAGCTCGTATATCTTGCTGTTAGTTGGAAGTTAGTTTTAAGATATTTGCACTAAAACTAGACCAAATGCACTTGGTGAGATTTTGCAGTGAAATCCTGGCACCGTGGTTTTATTTACATAAAGGCCATTTGATTCTGATTATTTGTCCTGAATTATAAATGCAGTCAGATTTTCATTAGTAGATTAATGTGGAAGAAGTTCAGTCAAATCAAAGAGCATACTCTTAGATAAATCTAAACATTGATTTAATTTCTGCATCTTTTCATTAAATGAAGGTTTTTCATTTTAGGAATCCTAAGCTGTAATAAAATCTTCATTTAACGCTGCAGCCTAATAAACAGGACCATCTTTGCTGCAGCTATGAGAAACTATCTTATTTTAACACTTTAGCTCTGATTAAAATGAACTCTCAGTGAATTTGGACACTCCTCCTCATAAATGTGAACATTGCATTAATTCCTAAACAGAAAATTATTGCACTTCTGCACCTACATCACTTTGCATTTGAAAAAAATAAGAGTTCATTTTGGCGGAAAGCTAGGCTCTCTGTGTCGTAAGCTTGCTCTGCATCACTTCCTGGATGGAAGGCATCAAATAAAAGCCTCTTTAGTCTGTGGAAATCATGCAAATGCAGCTTTATGACTAAATTGGGTCATAAAGCTGCATTTGAGTAAATGAACGACTATGACGGCTAATTTATGCCTAGCAGATCATTTTCAACATTCTTGTAGCATTTGATGACATTGAATTGAAGAAGTGAAAGTTTTTAATTAGTCAGCTCAGTGAGCATCTTCCTGTTTTTACTATTAAAGATTTGAGTTAAAAAGGACCTGGGAGGAAAAGTCTGTTAGTCGTGAACTCACCCAGGAAGCAGAGCTGAAACAACAGCTTCATCATCTTGATTCAATCCGTCTCCCACACTTGATTGGTTTTTTTTTACAACAAAAAGCTGTGATCATCAGTGAAGCAGCAGCAGTTTCCCTTTTATTGGAGTTATTTTGTTCCCTTTTTCTTTTAAGCTCCTTCCTCTGCGGCGTTTCTCAGTCCTCGACGTTTAAACCTGAAGCTCTGCGTCTCTTCCTTCTCTCTCTGTTTCTCCCGCCCTCCTCTCTTCTCGCCCTTTTTGCTCACCGTCGCCCTCTTGAACCTCGCAGTGTTTTTCTGTTGTGTGTTAAACTTTGCGGTTTGAAGAATTCAAATTTGACTGGCGGCTCTGAGGCCTGATTCCAGAAATATTCTTTGTTGTGACGTGGAACCATGGATGAAATGTGGATATTTTTTTTTTTTTGCCATTTTTATTATCTTGCACCAAAAATTTAGCAAATATCTGCAGAAAACAGAACAAATCTAATAAAAAAAAACAGCTTTATATGGATGAATTCTGCATTTCTTTCCATCTTAACCTTTTCTTTCCCCCCCTTATCTGCCACCCATGTTTCTAAAAACAAACATCCCTCTGAATCCTCTTCTATGTGCCACCTTGTTGGGCGTCTTTCTGTAAATCAGTCTTGGTATCAGTCAGTCTTCAGGAACTGAGTCATCAGCCGCAGAGCGAGCTCCACAGCCGCACAGGATGCAGCAGTAGTTCTGCTTTCTCACTGCTTCTACCTCACTAACGCAGGTGTCAACCCTGTTCAAGCTGCGTCCAACACGCACATAAACGTTAACTCTACAGGCTGCTTCAGCTCTCTTGTTAGCGTGGAAGAAATTCAATGCATTAGGCGTAGTAAAGACGACATGCTGAAGGTTAAACTGAGCATCAGAGCGAGGAGAAAAGGGGATTTGAGTCACTTTGAAGGCGGCCAGGCTGGTCTGAGTAAAACAGAAACTGTGAATCTATTTGGGTTTTCACCATCCGTGCCATCTCGTCTGAAATAGAGAAAAAGTCAAGTGAGCCACAGTTTGTGGCCTGAAAGGTCTTGCTGATGTCACAGGAGAACTGAATGAGATGAGGAAAAAATACCCAGATAACCAAGAAGTGCAGAAAACTGTTTCTGAGGCCATAATATGTACAGGTTCAGAAATCTGAAGCATTTTTATAGGACAGAGGTGCAATTACAAGAGATTTAATTTAAAAATAAATTGGAATGTGTTGCAAAACAGCATCCTACCTGAAGAAGAGGGACGGAGCGGCCAAAAATTACATTCGGTGTACCACAAGGTTTCATCTTCGGGCCTTTCCCATTTAATATCGACATAAAGGCTCAGATTATAACAAATGACAAGGCAAGTATGAATATTTAGTAAGTTACCAAGTATTTCAGTCGAGTTTCTAGATCAGTTGAAATAAGACAAAACTAACTTATGAGTACGTTTTCATTAAGGTTGTCAGACGATAATTACTGATGATTACTGGCATCAATAATATGCCAGTGGAACTGCTACTTAGTTTTAAAAGTGTGAAGATGTAGAGAGGAAAGATAGAAAAATGTAAAATATCCTCTAAAGTTTAAATTTTTACATCATTGCATAATGGAGCAGAAATTACATCATTTGGTTTGTTTTAATACTATTTGTTTATTTTATTAAATACCTTTATAGTTAACAAACAAAACCTGAACAAACAGTTTGTTTTTCCTTTTTTATTATCATTATTTTCAGTCTTTCAGGAACAGATTTAAGATTACAGGAAGCAGGCAGAGGCAGTATTTGGTGACAACAGCGCCTCTCTGTGGTGAATGTTTGGCAGCTGAAAGGAGAGAAGGAAACAATTAAAATTCAGCTGGAAACTGGAGGAAACTACTTCCTGTTTCACAGCAACACGGGTTCATCTTTCAGTCTTCACTGTAAATATTTATAACTTGCTATTCATTGGAATATATTGCAGAAATCTGAATTAAGATTACAGTCTTAGGATTTTGTGTAATTATGCTCAGAATATAATAAAAAAATCAAATATCTATAAAAATATTTTTTGTCATTCAGTTTTTCCATCTTTGAAAATCCCACTAGAAGTCACATTTACTTTCATTCACATGTGAATTAATGGGTCAACACTTTTAAAGCAGGAAGTCGGGAAAACATTATGAAGATTAGATTAGAACAGGATTTCCTTTATGGGAAAACTCTGGTGCAACAGCAGCAGAACATGCATGGCTGGTAAGATAAGTATATGAAAACAGAATAAAGAAGAAAACATTTTAACAAATATTCTGCAGTGAATGCTCTTTGTATATATTATATTAGCAGATCAACAGGAAGTTACCTGAAGAGGAAACAGAGTTGAAGTGATCGTCAGATATGTTCCAAACCATTTGTGGGTAATCGTATTCATAATAATCCGAAAAATTAAAAAGATTCAAAGAATCCTCATCGTCCATCTGCGATGAAACGATGGCAACACCTACAGAAGTTGTAAAAGCAGCAGGTTAAAATCATTCAAACAATTTGCTCTGCTCTAATCTGGACAATATGGCACAACTGCAGACCCACCAAAACAAGCATGAAAACTAAAACCTGCATGTTTTAGTTTTCTCCCTGGATAGTTAGCAAAGAACGTTGACATAAACAGAAAGTATTAACTGCCACCAGGGACTAAAACATGCAGGACTTTAATCAGAGAAGAAACCTGTGCTGATGCTGTGGCTGGTGTGTTTTTTGTTGTGATTGTAACATTTGCTCTTCTTAAAAGATCCTCTGATATTTTTCGGCTTGTTTGAGTTGATTTTGTTAGTTTCTGTGTTCATTAGTTCCTTTTCTCTGATTAGATTAGTGGCCTACTTAAAGTCTAGCCAAAGCAATTGAAAAAGGTTTTTTGTGTTTACTCTGGGTATCTGAGAAAAAATGCAAACATTTCTTGGCTCATGTGAAAAGCTTAAGGCATAAAAGCAGAACTCTGTGAAGAGAAGACGCGAAGTTTTCACAGAACTGCATGTAGAAAAATATCACTTCCTCAACTTCAAATACAGATAAAATTTGTACCTTGAGCAAAAGGATTTCATTTTTTCACCTGTATAAAAATTATGTAAACTATTTTCCTTACAGAAGCTTTTTCCTTATTTTTTATAAACTTTATCTTGGCTGGTTTGTGTCACTAATATTCCACTGATCTTTAACTCCACAATGTAGTTTGACCCACTTTGTGTCAGCTGAGCTCTGCAGCAGTAACAGCAGCTCCCCGTACCAAACAATGAAGTTACCAAGACAGTAAAGACTTTCAAACACCTGAAAAAAACTCACCAAGAGCTGAGATCAGCAGGAAAACCTTTAACGCTTCCATCTCTCCTTATGTCCTCAAACGCTCTGCAGTCTGACTAAGTGTGACCAAGCATTTGAGGATGAGGGGAGTAAGTCAAGGGGAAGTGCAGCAACTAGCAAACCACAGTTCGTGCTTCAAGTAAATGCAACAGTTTCAAAGTCAATACAAAAACCAAAGTGTAAAAAGCTGAGGAGCAGCACCCACCTGACACGATGACATGAAAAACATGAAGAAAGATCCAGAATCCCATCAAAACAACAACTTACTTCCACAATATGTCTTTATTGGGAGACTTTAGCTACCAAGCAGCTGACAGGAAACAGAAACGATTCCCCTAAAGCTTACAGAAGTCTGTACTCATGTAGCTAATGTAATATGTGCAGCTACTACTGGCTAGATCTCTTTAAATGAGTTTAATTTGGTTCTGAAGCAGATTGCTAACATTTGCTAGCTATCTTGGCTAACATCACTTACCTTCCTTTATGCTTCTTTTCTAAGTCCCGCTAAAGATTTGAGGTTATCTCAGCGTCTCTGAAAGTGAAGCGCTGCTGATTTTACAAGTTGCTGTCTGCAGATTCTGATATTAATATTTTCTTTCTGATTTATGTAGCTGAATTGTATTTTTGAAGATTTGCAGACATCTTCTCCTCAGACAACCACAGTTCGCTGCGTTGGCGATTTGTCTGAAGGCAGAAGCAGAAGGTCTGATGTTGGATATTGACTGTGATTTTGCTCCACAGGTTGGATCTGATGTAGAAGAGAAAAATAAATTCTGGAAGGATCTCATTTATTAAGTCAGTCATCAAATAATTATCCACACCTCAAAACCCTGCAACAATTTAAACAGCTTGACTGGAAAGCAGCAGTTTTAAGTGAAATGGTGCCTTTCACTTAAAACTGCTACTTTCTGTTTTTGTTGAAACACACTTGTCTGTCTGCTCCATGTGTCTGGCAGACTCTGCATAATATCACCTTCCTCTTTCCACTTTCAATAACACATCCCTGTTTCAAAGTGACTAATATGCATTTCTGCTTATAGTTTGTCCTTAACTTTCCACCAAATCTTTACTGAAACCCTGTTAGTGGTGGTGATGCTCTAAACCAGAAGAGGGGCCCAAATTTAATCTACCTATAAGACCTGACAGCAGGTTGAGCCAGACCTGAGACCAAGAGACACTTGAGACTTAAGCTAGCCTTGAAAACCAGGAAGTTATTCCTGGTTTCCAAGGTCTTAACCTCCAGGTGACCTCCCATGCTTCCTTGAAAAGGTTAGGTTTGCTCTGTGGTCTATTCAATACATGCTCATTACTTGTTTTGCACAAAGTCATTGTGACTTTAAATCCAAATAAGCAAAATTTAAACTCACGTGAAAATGGTTGCAAACAGATGCACAAGCATGCATCCGTACATCCTTGAAAAGCAGAAGTGGAGCTTCCTGCACAATCAGCAAGAATGCAGCAAGTGGTTTCTGGATGGCAAAGTCAGCAACAAAGCACTTGTCTTTTCCAGCAGCCATTGTACAGTGAATACAGCTGGAACTCAGCTTCGGTTGCTAGGTAACTGGTTTAACGCCGATATGGTTGTTAGGTAACTTAACTTAATTAAACTACTCACAGTCTACGATTTAAGTAACAGTAAAGAAATGTTTCAAAGTAACATTTCTTTACTGAAAGTAACATTTCTTTGGGCTTCAATAAGGAGGCTGAGTTCAAATGCTTAACACAGTTTTTAGATCTTTATATGTAAGAATAAAAAAGAATGGAATCACAAAGTGTGCCAGGACATTTCTTACGGTTTATTTTCACAACAGAATTAAACTTCGTAAACTGACAACATTGGTAGAGGAAATATTATTTGGATTATTTTAATACACTTTAATTATCTAATTAAAACACTTTTCAACAAGGGACAAAACAATGAGTGTGAAATATTCTATGATTCTCAGAAAATTATTGTTTTCAGGCTTTCATGCACAAACTTAAAATCACAGGAAGCAGGCAGAGGCGGTATTTGGTGACAACAGCGCCTCTCTGTGGCGAGTGTTTGGCAGCTGAAAGGAGGAGGAGAAGAAAACCATCACCAGCTGGACTTCCTGTTTCACAGCAGCAGTTCTGTATTCCAGTATTCAGTGAGAATATTTATAACTAATGGGAAAAAGTGTCATTAAAATCAACATTTTGAGGAATTTGGATAACAGGAAATTACATTTTCTGCTTTAATCGAATTTAATTGTAAGTATAAGTGAAACGTAAAGCAAAACTGGGCAATAAGTGAGTAGAAAAACTCTTAAATCTTGATTCTTTAGCTATTTGTCGCTTTGTTTGGGATTCCTTGGGGATACTGTGCCTGCAAAACAGGCCCACATCATCAACCCTCCACTACTGTGCATTTAACTAATGAAGAGCTGAGCTACTGCACCAAAGTAATCGCAGCTGGAGGTTCTGTGAGCTTCGGCAGAGCAGGACGAGGTTACCTGAGGAGGGCAGGGAGCTGGAGCCGTCTCCAGTTGTTGGTTCACCGCTTCCAGAATCCTCCATCTGTTCAACATAGTCTTCATCTTCAGAATCTTCATGTTGTGAAAAGACAGCAACACCTACAGATGGTGGAAAAAGGAAGAAATTCAAACAAATCATGGAAATGTTATTTTTAAATAAATTCAAGAAGTCATGTTGATTAAAGATAACATTGGAGCAGAATGTTGGTTTATTGGTGCCTTAACCGCCTTTCATGCATGTTCCTCTAGTGTTTGTGGTTTTCAGCACCACGGCTTCCTGCAGGAAGCAACCAGGCACATCCGAGTGGTTGATGATCAAAACTACAGCTGCACATGTTTCTGATCCACTGTGAGACAAATTCATCTGGCTGTTATTTTAAGATCAAATCGTAAATCTAGCAGGTTGATTGTCAGTCATAAAGCCTAGAAGAAGTGTGAACATTTATTATCCGATAAAACTTAAAAAGTATTTTTTAGTTTATATAGAGAACTCAGGCTGGAGAATCAGAAACGGCTTTTAGTTTCCTTGTCCTCTTAAACTCTGAAATAAATGTTTTTGTTATTTTAACTAACAGATCCAGTTTAACATAAATGTAAACGAATTGATACAAGATCATTTTGGCCTCTAAGCTATAGTTACTTTAAATAGAAGGGGGTTTGTGCTCTGCAAAGTTTCCTAATTATCAGTAATAGATTACTTATCAGCCAATCAGCATTCGCTCTTCTGAAACCACACAACCCACTAACTCTATGTGTTGGTAATGTATTTGTAATGCAAAACCAACCATAGAAACTAACCCACTGTATGCATGACCAATATCTCAGTCTTGTTTATTTATTGTGCAGAAAACCACAGAAATATTACCAATGTAAAATAACAGAGGAAGTAAAGAAATGCTGTTTTCATGTATTAAAAACAGTCTAAACCAATAGAACATGATATAAACATTTAATTTCTTCCCTTAATTGGCTTTGGTTAATAACACTTATGTTTTTTTTCTACTTAAACAAACCCAAGCCTGACTAATGCCAAACCATTAAAATCATAAAACTCATTTAAAAATCACTTGTCTGACACCATGAAGTAGTAAAAAGATCTCAGAAGTGACATGTCACGTCCCGACATGAAGACATTCAAACCACGTGAGCAAAAAGTAGCAAATATTGAACATTTTGGAGGCTTTTGGAGAAAATCAGAATCTACATGTTATAAGACGAAAACGACTCATCCAGGAGGTCACCAGACAAGTCCATCACTTTGATTGAAGGGGTCAAAAATATTCCCTCATAATCTAACTTTACCCGTCCACTCTTTAAAAATTATAACATGTCCAGTTATGTTCAGAGTTAGATACTAATTAGTTACATTTACTTGAGGAACTTTTTAGAGAAAATTTACTTTTAGGAGAATTTTTACAGAAAAATGTACATTTGCCTGATTTTGTTATTTTTTGTTACTTACATAAATTATTGTCATTTTTGTTCTTAAAATACTAAAATGTCCTCTTAATTTGATTTTATGATCCTCTGATGATGTAATTTTAAATATTAGGTGATTGATGAATTGATCAGTTACTCGATACTTTTACCAAAAACTTTTTCACTTCATTTCTGCAACAGCTACTTTTTATTTTTACTTGAGTACAAATGTGTTGAAGTTGCCCCGGTAACTATATATAAACAGTGAAACTAAACAACTCCACTTGAATTATGAATCACCGTTAGCATGAACGTACAAATTTACAACTTGTCTTGATGCGCTTGGACTTGATTTGCGTTTAATAAAATAGCCAAGAGTTTTGATGTTGATCTGGGAAACTGGGGTTAGAAAAGGCACTTCAGCCAAAGTTTTGAAATCAGGGACATTTCCAATTGACGTGATTATAGGTTGGGAACGCTGCTCGTCTGCACGAAGGGCTCTGGTGTTAATCTGTCAAAATTACACAACGACGGAAATCCCCTGACATGTCAAAGAGTAACCCAAAAAATCATCTAGATTACATCAGGCCTCTCTGGCCTCTGGTAAAGGCAGCGCTCACCAACAATAAGGAACAGACTAAGTAAAAAATGGCATTTATGAGAGAGTTTCAAGGCCAGAACCACTGCTGACCCAAAAACAAACTCAAAGCTCCAACTCACATTTACCAACAAACATCTTGATGATCTCCACACTGCAAAAAAACCGAATTTTACCAAGTATTTGTGGCCTACTTTCCAGTGCAAATGTTGTAGTACATTTGAAATAAGACTAAACTAACTAACAAGTAGCTTTTAACAATATGTTTTAAGTAAATAATTCCTTAGTATTGATTAAAAATAAGTACAAGCTCCTCTTCTAACAAAATGCAAGTGGAAAGAGGAGTCTTATCAATATTAAGAAAATACAATGGTGTACGTCACATTACATCTGACATAAAACTAACTGCATTTTAGAAAGAACATTATGCCGAAACATGGTGGTGGTGTCGTCATGCTCTGGGCTGCTTTGTTACTTCAGGACCTGAACGACGTCCAGTAACTGTTGGAACAAAACCAAAACATCCCAACAAAGTTTAGCTTGTCTTGGCACAATGATCCAGCTGGTGCACGTCTGAATGACTGAAGCAAAAGGAAGTTTCCGAGTGGCCTAGTCAAAGTCTGGACGAAAATGGATGATTCAGACTTAAAAGTCCTCCAGATATCTGCAAAAACACTCGTTGACAGTTATTGACAGCAGCTGTTGCACAACCAGTCAGGAGCCGTAGTGTCAAATGAGCTTCTTGTCTTTATCAGCATTTAAAAATAGTTTTTAGAGTTTTCGTTCTGCAAGACATTCTGCAAGTGGAGATACTTTTTCATGACTCTTTATGTGAATTATCAGCTCACCGAAATGACAAAGACTGAGTTATTCTAAATCAGGGGTGTCCAAAGTGAGGTCCAAGGGCTATTTGTGGCCCGTTGAGTAATGCTTAGTGGCCCCTAGATGCAATTTTATGAGATTTTTAATGACAAATCTGTATCTTAGATAGAAAATTAGGGTTCTCTTTTATTAGCCAGGTTTTGATTTATTTTTGCTTTTATTTTAATGTCATAGTAAGTACGGCCACAAATCTCCAGCAGCATGTAAGTCAGACTTAGTAGGTGATTTAGGACACCACTGTCCTAAATAATGATTTAAAAAAAGCATCTTTTTAGGTATTTTCTGACAGAAAAACACAAATTTTCCTCATTGTTCTTCATAAACTTGAGGTTTATTTGAGTTGTGTCACTAATTTTTACTCTGCAGTGTAGTTTGGTGTCACCTGAGCACAGACACAACTTATGAAGTACTGCAATAGTAGCAGCAGCTGCCATTTTTCAGCAACCCCCCGTTCAACCCCAGACCACAAGAGCCAAGCGCGTGCCACTGAGACGGAGTAAAAACGTTTAAAGACCTGAAAGAGACTCACTGAGAGCTGAGATCAGCAGGAAAACCTTCATCAACTTCATCGTCTCTTCCTCCTCTGCTCGTCGTCTCCAGCTTGCAGCTGGCGCAGCGCTCGGCTGTCTGACTTTATGAAGAGTGATCAGGCATTTCAGAGCGAGCAGATTGAGTCAAACGTCAATACAGGAACTAGCTAACCACAGTGTGAAGATGTCACCGGCATGTACTCATCTTTATCCAACTGTATTGAAAAGTAAAGCAGATATATAACTGATTTCCTTTGCAAAAGTTCTTTATACTTTGTTGTAATTTACATGATAGAGAACACAAAGTAGTGCTTGATTTTAAGGTTTCATCCATCTGTGTGTCAGCGCTAACTTCATCATGGTGACTTCAGGGTGAAGTGCCTCAACTTTAGAAGAGGTATGACATATTTTCCACACACATAGTGACATTTTATAGCACAATCAAGTAACTATATATTACTTTCAGTTGTTGTAATAATTCTGTATGTGTCAAAAATAACTTAAAAGAAATTTGACTTCGACCAAATGCTTTGAAAATGGCCTCTGTCTCTTTAAGACTCTCCCACACTTTCCAGCATCACAGCAATGCTTCTCCATGATGCAACCGTTTAAAATCCTTTTTAGGAGTTCAGACGTGCAGAGCGAACTGCTGCTGCCACTAGTCTGGAGGAGCCATGTGCTCTGTGGGGCGAAAACTCAACTTCAACTGAAGCTCCAAGGCGGCGCTTTGGATTAATAGACGATGCATCATTTGAAATAACATAAAATAATACTCAAAAAAGTCCATTTAAAACAGAACTTCATACAAGAAAAGCTTTGTGAGTAACTTCTCCTATTGTAAAAGTATGTTTGGGTAAGTGAGGAGATAAATATTTGAAGTACGTAATTAGTGATTTAGATAGCCGCTCATCTAAATATTCTTTTTTTTTTGTCTTTTATGATAATCACACCCTATCATGCCTACTTGTGACATTTCACCATTAATCAGATGAAGCTATCTCGATTCGCACTGCAAAAACAAAATTATTGGCAAGTATTTTTGGTTTAGTTCCCACTGCAACTATCTTACACCTGAAAAAAGACAAACTAAACAACTTTTCAGCAAGACACAGCAGCTTGTTTAAGTCAATAATCCCTTAATATAGCTGATTACTTCACATATATCATGGAAAAACTGTCTTGTTATAAGTGAAACAAGCCGTGTTGTGTTAAGGAATTTGTTTTGTCTTGTTTTTTTAATCTGGTCTTATATAAACAAAGTATTGTTTCAAACAAGCCCTTTAAAAAGGTTTTGACTAATATCTGTTGCTTTGGCATTAATAAAACTTTGTTTCTTCAGAAATTCAACATCTCACCAACTTTTCACTTTCAAGAACTGAAACTTGCATCGAACAGCTATTAAAGCAAATATATTACAGGCCCAGAGAGCCGGAGAGGAAGAGGACAGTGTTTCTACCACTGAACTTCGCCTTCCTTCTTAATCAGATGTTTGCGGGTCTTAATCAGCAATATCTCCTCTGTGATCTTCTGCTTTCTTGTCAAGTAGAGCAAATACGTGTAAAACACCAAGTGTAAACGTTGTTAGCACGGGAACAGAGAAGAAAATCTCATATTTAAGTATAACTATTCTTTGAGTCCCTCTACTGCTTCTGTTGGAAAATGTCGGCCTAAACTGCCTGGGCCAGATCCAAAATCTCACCCAAAATGAGCGGAAATAACCAGTGAAGAGGCAGAAAACTCATCCAAGAAAACCATCCTATTCAGTCCAAAGCAAACGAGGAAACAATGCTGTTTTAATCTATAATATTCAGATCTGCCCAGCATTCATTTATTACATGAGACGTACACGTTACCTTCTAAAACTTTCACTAAAAAAGACATTTCCTTTCTGACCAATCAGTCTTATCCAGGCCAAGCCAGTCATTTGGTCCTCTTGTTTGGTCTGGACCAAATGCAGACTGTTTTTCATTAGGTGTGGTTTACTTTCACATTGTACTTTTGGCAAGTGAGCTATACCTTGCAACCAAATTCACATGGATACCAATAGTTGCTCCCATTGGACAGAAATGACGATGCCAGGACGAAGCACAAGCTTTCATTTTTATATTAACGAGGCGTTGGTATGTAACGTCACAGCCCCAGCTAAGCCCAACCCGTTACCTAGCAACTGAAGGAGAGTTCCTGCATGTTTGGTCAGCTGGTTTTGCTGCTGTATAAGCTGTATAACGGCTGCTGGAAAAGACAAGTGTTTTGTTGTTGACTTACTATCCAGAAACCATTTGCTGCATTCTTTTTGGTTGTGAAGGAGGCACTACTTCTGCTTTTCAAAGATGTATGGTTGTATAACTGCACATCTGTTTGCAGATATCTTCACGAGTGTAAACGTTGAGTTGGCGGCGTGGCCAGCAGCAGCTTATATGAATTTAAAGTGACAAGAGGCCCTAAAACAGCTGATTCTGAAAGGAGATGAGGACTAAAATCTGGTTTTCTAAGAATGATTTTGTAAAGATTATGTTTTATTTAGACCACAGACCTATCCTAACCTGTTCAAGGAAGCATAATAGGTCATATTTAAACATGCTGTTCTTCCCTAGCTTGATTCTCCACCGGAGAAATTACACACTGACAGGCATATATGGTCTCATTCTCATAGCAACCACCTTGTTATGAGATCATATTGACCAAACTGTGTTGGTTGGGGAATTCAGTATCTCGGATGTTGTCACTGCGGTTGCTACTTCATATCTACCCACACACATCTCTCACGCTAACTCAGGCACAGTGACTAACATGATGACGTTTATAGCAACAGTATCCTGTAAAAATAGCTGTAGTTAGTTGGTAAGAGTTAAGTTTATGAGGATAATTATAATTTTGACATTGGGAAGCACAAATAAATGAAGATTTACAATTTGTAAGTACTTTTTGAAAGTGCAACGACGAATCTTCACTGTTGTTGTGTTGCCATAGTAACGGGTTTCAGCTTTTTTCGACGCTTGAGCTCAGTTAGATCACAAAAACATCTCAGCAGATAATAAGGTTCGTTTAGGAGGAGACTTCCGAACAGACAAAACTAAGATCAAATTTCCCCCCTCTTTCAACATCACAATTTAACATCTGAGGTCCTGTGGTTTTTTTTCTGTCACAAAGTGTGAAAAGTTCAATAGGTGTGATTTTAGCGAGGGGCTGTGCAAGCGAAGCCATAGATGTACAGTTTCACTGTTATCTCTGTTTAGGTGATTTTTTTTATTAGACTTTTCTCCTGCTGACATTGTTTTTCACACCTTGCAACTCAACGAGGCAAAAGTGGTTTTGTTTATTTGCTTTGTACCAAGCAGCCTTTTCATAATCGATTCCCTCAGTTAAACTTTTGCAAGAACTGGAAGAAATTTTACATTCAGATATTACAATATAAAATATTAGAGAAACATTTTGTCTTAAGCAATAGCAGCATGACTTTCTGCCTGTTTTTCATGTTTCTAAGGATGGAGGAAACCATGTTTTCTGCTGCTTCATTACAACATGCAGCATTAATGATAATGAACAAATATCACGTTTTCCTGACCTAAATATGTTGTAATTTTTCTACTAACTAAAAAAAACTGAGGTTTGTGATACGTCAAAACTCATAAGTACTTCAGAAAATGTATATATTTTGTTATATTTTTCACCTGCGCAATGCATTCTGAACTGGAATCTGCAGAGTAAAAACAGGAGGCAAACTACACCCGAGATGTCATCATGTTGTCTTTGGTGTAATTTTAGATACTGCCACATCGTGTCGCTATTTGCTGTCATTTAATAAAAATAAATAGTGAGGCGAGAATGAATCGCTTCCCACAGGAAAAGAAGAGAGCAGTGGTAGAGAACCGAACACAAGGAGCGCTCAACATTTCTGACCAGAAGACTTTGACTCATTTCTACGAGCAGAACTAATGAAGGCTCTAACATGTTATTGTTACCTTCGCAAGCTAAAAGCAAATGCGGGCCAACCGTTTTTATCCACAAAGGTCCTTAACACCGCCACCCACTGAGGGAAAGAATCTGGTAGAAACAAATCAGACATGCAGAGTTGGGAGCTCCTTTAGATGCTAACAGAGCTAATGCTACATCCGCCGGTACTGAATGTAAAACCATGGACCCCAAACAGCTGCTACCCGACCGGACGCAGAGCTACTTGCAGAACTACTTACGGCCAGATGTAGTGTCATTCATTGTTTCATTTATGAAGCTGAAGTTAGCAGCAGCAAACTGCAGCAGCTCCTACTGCCAACTCTTCCTCCGTTTGGTCTTCCTCATCTTCATCACCTCTTGTGTTTTCTAAATTCCCGTCAATTTCAACGAGCTTCGGTTCAAATTAAAAAGGCTTAAAGTCGCTACTCGTCGCTGTTTGGCTGGACGGAGCTCAATCCGACCTAGTTTACGTCGTTTACCCAGAATGCATTGCAGAGTAAACGATATTTTATTCAAATGTATAAACAGCCTACAGAACTACTACTGTAATGTTTTTACATCTAAAATAAATATTTAGCAAATAAAGTTGTTTTTTATGTATTTATTAATTAAAACTTTTTGTTCTGTTTTTGTTTATTATGGACCATGTATGTCTCTAAATAGTATTTAGATTGATATGTCTTTAAACAGGAACTGGCTTTAGGCTCAGCTTGAGTTTATCAGCTCAACCGTCTGAGCTGACTGCAGCTTAACGTCATTAGTTCACAATTTTTTTTAAAATTAAAGCACATTTTACACATATTAAGTTGAAGCTTAATATTTAAGATAAACATTTTTTTTACTTTTATTTGTTAAAGAAAATTAAAAACTTTATTAAACTTATTTAATAAAGTTAAATAAATGTAACTTTATTTTTAAAGTTAAATTCCAACATTAAGGGTGCATGAAATGTGTTGTAAATAATTTCACAAACAATTTCATGCAAAGATTCAAGAAAGCACAGAAACTGATTGTCAAATCTTCCACAAATTTGATACAAAAATTTAATGTCAGTCATCTTGAAAATAATCTCCATCCAAACATGTTATAAATATAATCTATCTTCACATGGGGAAACATTTTCAAGTGCTGTCAGGCAGAAAAAAACAACAGTTTACATGTAGATTTACAGTAGAATCTTTTGAAATTGTCCAGATAAGTTGCATAAACCAACAGATTGATTTGTGATGAAGTCTTCTGCTAATGATCACTGATCAGATCCTTCGATGTGCATATTTTGCTGCATCATTCCTCTGAACAGCAGTCCGGCGCCACGCTGTGCTCCTGAGCGATGGCCGCCAGCTCCTTCAGGAACTCGGCGAACAGGACGATGGCGAACACTCGGCTCTTGGCTTGAGGGGGGATGGCGGGGCAGGGAGGTAAGACACTGAGGGGGGGCAACGGCAGGGCGTTCCTCACCGAGCCGTTGGGTCGAGACGGATCCAGGATGATGTCTCCGCCCTGAGACTGGAGCGCCTCTGAGGGAAAAGGTTCAATAAAATATAAGACTATAGAACTGAGTAAGTCCTAATTCCACTGGCAGGTTATTTCACTAATGTTTTAAGTTAAACTGGTATTTTTTTCATCAATATTCAGGAATTATTGACTTCACAAGAATAAAAGTTTTTATCAGCATTTTACAGCATTACTGCTGTAAAATGCATTGATGAAATAAATGTATTTAGATAAAACTAAATACTGACTCTTCACATTTAAGCAATCCATAATTTATAAATGAATATGGGTTTTCTGGATTCTTGTTCTGATCAAATTAAACGTTTGTTCCAGGTCTGGGTTGAGTTCAACATCAGTACAATATAAAGCTAAATGTTGGTTCTACATGCTTGATTCTTGTTCTTGTTGTTTAGCACATTGTGCTTTCTAAGTTTGTTTCCAGACTGTAAGTTTAAATTTATCTGTGGACCAAAACAATTGGCAATGCAGTGCAACTGAGTGTTTTTCAAACTATTTTTAATGTTTGATTGTGTTTATTAACCTCTAAATTTTCCATCCTGGTCTTTAGCCAACAAGAACCTCCAGGCCTGGGTGACCAGAGCGGGATATTCAGGTCTGTTCTCCACGTAGCGCTCGATCTGAGCGTGCACCGACACCAACACCTGCAGACACGGTTTATACAGCGCTGTCACGTCTCAGACTGTTCCAGAAACACAAACCCGTTGCGCTGGTGCTACCTGGTATAATGTCCGTACGCTGTGCTGGTCGTGTGTCTCCGTGCTGAGCAGGAAGGACCTCAGCAGAGGTTGCGGGTACGACACCAGCTGGGCCAGGATCCCCGTCACCAGCAGGTTGACGGCGATGGAGTTTTCCAGAAGGTTCTCCAGTCGGGACAACAAGACGCTGATGAACGGACCTGGTGTGGTTGGAGATTACAGGTAAAGAGGAAACCGAGGAAATCTGGTAAATCTGAACAGAAAGAATGGCTGAAAAAAATCAAAACTATGAAATGAACTTTTTTCCACTGAAGTGCATTACAAAACAATTTCACCACGTTTGGTTCTGCACTAAAACGCAAAATCTTACCAAGTATGTTTGGTCTGCAAATATTTAAGTACACCTGCAATAAGTTAAAACTATTTTTTAAATATCTTTTCAGCAAAATATAAGAGTTTGTTTTAAGTTAATAATTTCTTAAAATTGTAGAGAAGGTGCAAGTCACAGTGGTGGATTAATTTCACTTATAACAAGACATTTTTCCAATGTTATCTTATATTTTGCTGTAACAATAAAAAAAAAAAATCATGTTTCAAGAAAAAAAATCATAAACTAGCTTGATGACCTGCTTTGTAAACATAGGACACCATGGAGGTTGTCAAAGAGTCAAATTGGGGAGAAGGTGTAAAGTGGGGTCACTGTGTGCAGTTAGCAACATCAGTGTTAAATTTATTTACGCTACTTTTAAAAACAGGTTGAAACTTCACAAAGTGCTGTACAAAAACAATAACAATAGAATAAATTGATGAACAGAAAAAAAAGAAGCAAGTTTTTAATCTTTTGTTACTTTTATTATATTCTTATTTAATGCCTATCTTGCAAACACAAACCTGTAAATGGACCTCCTTGTCTGTTTCTGCTCTTCTCTTCTTCCTCCTCCTCTTCCTCTTCCTCCTCCATGGCTTCCACCTCTCCTTCCTGTTCTGCTTCGTCCCATGAGGATCTAAACCCAAACTCAGAGACCAGCTGCTCTTCCTCCTCTGCCAGTTTGTGCCTCAGCGCTCGAACACGCCTCCTGAAAGCACTGATGTCATTTGTGATGTCATCATCGTCAGGCTCCGCCCCTAAAGAGAGCATGAGCTCGTAGTATTGGGACAGGAAGTCGTTCTTGGAGATTCGGTTGTCGGGAGGTTTTGAGTGTTGGGTGTTTGTTGTTGAAGTTCGAAGCGGCTCTGGTTCTAAATGTCCGTTTGTGAGATTATTAGTCTCTGGAGACGGAGTGACGCCTGTTTCATGCTGGCTGTGACCGTTAAAAGCTGGGATTTCATTCTGGATGCAGTTTTGTTCAAAAGACTCAGTTTCTTGATCAGAATCATCAAATTCGCTGATGATGTGATTCTTTACATCAAAACCATTCAGTACAACATGCAGCTCTCCATCTTCCTTTTCCTTCGTTCCATTACCAAATCCTTCGCTTTTCCTCCTCGCTGATCTGTCACAGTCTTCACTTTTCCTCCTTTCCTCTTTCCCTCCATCCTCGCTCCTCCTCCGTGTCGACATGATGCTGTTAACCGCCTCCATCACCTTCCTGCCTGATTTGGAGAAGTTTTCACGCGACTGTCGGTTCGCCGCCTTGATCCGCTCAAACAGAGCCATCTTTGTGTCCTTCTGAGCGACTAGATCGTAGACAATAACGTCGTCCTGAAACTCGGACTCCTCTACGTAAGCGCCGCGCACCAGCTTGGTGGCGGTGAGCCTCATTTCCTGGATGTGGCGAGGGGGCAGCGGTGGCGGAGGAACGGGTGAAAAACTGCATCCGTCTGACTCCACAAAGCCATTTGCTAAACTGAAGATGGCTGACGAGGAAGAGAGATCCTCCTCTGCGAAGATGTCGTCCCACTCCAACTCCATGGCAGAGCTGGCCCTGCCCGCCTGGTTGCTGGTAGAGACGGTATCCGAGGACGACGGTGTAGGGGAGAGGGCAGACGGAGGGCGAAGGACGACCAGAGAGCAGATGGAGTCACTCTTTATCCGCTGAACCAATTCCTCCTCATCTTCCAGATCGTCTCCTGGCGTGTCGGAGCGGTACTCCTGAGGCGGGGGGTCGAAGCCATCATACGCCGCCGACCAAAACCTGCAGGCTCTAGAGACAAAACACATTCTGGATGCATAAAATACTCAAACACTTTCCCTTAATCAGTTCTGGAAACATTATTTTGCTTCTGCACTCAACGTTTGTTTTAAAAATATTGGCAATACAGCCAAGTTGCATGTTATCGTTTACAGAAGACGATTCTTCTACATGCCATCCATCGCCGAGTTGCCTTAGAAGAACAACTCCATTAACAAAACGAAACCTGGAGATGTAGGTATTAATAATTTAGTGCTAAGAGAAATAACTCAGAAAATCCTTCAAGAATAACTCAAAACCGCTGTTTTAATCGCATGTTGCCATAGCAGCTGACAATAACGCTAGTCAGGATTCGACAGAGATTAGCTACTGCTGCTATTATCCAATCTAACACTGCAGTAAATTAATTTTTATGTATAGATTATAAATAACACTCTTTACATTCTCTTTTCTGCTTCATCTTTACGTTGTAATATATGTAATAGCAACATCTGTCCAGCAGATGGCAGTTAAATGATATATTTCAGTTTTTGCACAACATGTCTCTACTTGACCATAACTAAAGTGTTGCAACGTGAAGCTAATATACTTTTGCACAACACTTTCAAAATAATCGTTTTCCTTCTGTTAAAAATAAAAGAAAATGTATTTTTCTGTTTTAAAAATCTCCTTAAACATTATTTTATTGCTTATTATCTCCTGATGAAATGCAGATTTTTCAAAAAGAAAATTATTATTTTATGTATTTTTGGTTGCATTTTTATAAAAAAAAGAAAAATCCAAACCACTGCATTTTAGTTTTCTATCTTCAGTCACATTCAGAAGCAGTTCAGACCAACTAACCTGCAGGAAATGGAGATGGCCTGGCGGGCGTCCCAGAGGTAATGAACATAGTTAACATCCATCAGGAAGTCTGACCCTCTGCTGTAACCAACGCTGTCTGAAACCGACAGATCTGACACAAACACAGAGTCACCGTCAATATATCCGTCTCCTAGAAGGTTTTCATTGTGTTTCATGCTTTAAATCCACACCAACCTGCTGCTTTAGGCCAGTGGATGTGCTCCGAGAGGGAGTGTGTGTTGTTGAGGTACATGGGGCACCAGGAGGGCATGAGGAGCAGGAAGGAGGTGGCGCTGGAGGAGTAGCAGTCTCTCTGCTTCAGGGAGCAGCGCTGCTTCCTGCTCAGGTGGGTGCAGGGGATCAGATACCTGAGAAAACACAGCATATCTGCTGCTTTCAGCGAGGCAAATTTAAGACTTTTTCATGCCACCATTTAAATTTAAAACAGAAAAAAAGTATAGGGGATGTTTGGGGGAACTTGCATTACAATCAAGCATGGAAAAAACTGTGAACACAGCTTTCTGCCCATGATTGAGATGAAACGCTAGCTAGCAAAATGAAACAGAAGCTAGCAAGGCAAATAAAAGCAGCTAGGAAGGCAAAAAAGGTAGCTAGCAAAGAGAAAATGGAGCTGGTGGGGTGAAAAACGTAGTTTGGAGTTAATTGCAACTAGCCGTAACCGCCTTGGGTCACAGTATTTAAGACCAACGTAATTTTTTAATAAATTTGATAAATTTAAGGCCTTAATTTTAGACAGAAATTTAAGACTTTTTAAGGATGCAAACTGGAACATCCAGCCTGCTCATTACTGACCCCTGTAGCCATTTTGGAGAACATCTGCTCTCGATGAAATCTTCTATTTTAACATCTTTAACTGAACAAAGACAGTAATAACAGGCTGTGTGGGCCTTTCAGACTGACCTGAACACCAGCTGCAGCATAACGTCTTCGCAGAAGAGACCAATCAGAGTCCTGAACAGAGCCAGAGACACGGTACCTAACTGGGAGCAAACAGACAAGTCTGAAACGATGAGTCTGAGTCATTGAAATAATCCTCATCTAATTTAGTAAAGGACTAATAGTTAACTGGGCTATGCAGACTCAAAAGAGGCTAAAATAACAATCAGAGCAGTAAATGAAAAACTACACGAAAAAACATGTTTTGCATTTAAGAGGAAAAAAACTTCAATAATCATTAGTTGCAGCCACAGAGCAGGTGATGTGGAGTGGTGACTGTGACTGTTACCTGGAACGGCGTGTTGACCCTGCTGACCAGCGTGTCCAGGATGTGGACGTTGTCATGACGATGCAGCAGGATGAAGGACAGGAAGTTCTGCAGGAGGGCGGGCTCAGAGATGGAGCGCAGGAACAGATCCAGGTAGGCAGTGGTGGTCATCACTTCCTCCACGGTCAGCTAAATGCACAACAGGCGAGGGGAGACAGACAAACTGACAGTCAGGAACAAACAACTTTCTGATTTGGATTTAAACTAAATATGGTTGATAACCTGTGAGACACATAAGAGAGACGCTCAATTTCTCTGGATTAGTGAAAGGAACAATGTGGATGACATCAGTCAAAGAAAAACATAAAAAACCTTCAGAAATCACAAAAAACTAACTTCTTTAGACATATAAGGCGCCGTTTCATTACTCCAGCCTTCTACTGTGCGCCCTCTAGTGGCGAAAACATGTCAGAGTCATAAACCTTCTTTGTCTAAACCAATTTTTCCCAAAATTCTTTTTCTCTGTATTTTTACTTTTATCACAGATCTCTGTACTTAATTTTCAGATTCTAACTTTTTTCTCAGAAATGTATTTTTTATCTCTGTATTTTTACTTTTTTCAGAATTCTGACTTTAAACTCAGAATTCCAATTCTGCCCAAATTCTGAGCTAAAAGTCAAAATATAATTTTTTTAAGTGGCCCAAATCCTCTTCCGTAGTAATCAGCCCTTCAGTTATGAGATTAATTCACATTTTTTTTGTTGTAATTTCCTTGTCTAGATCTCGTTACCTTGTGCAGAGCAGGAGCGAGAACAGGAACCAGGAACCCGTTATAGATGTAACTCAGCAACTGGGAGCGGATGGAGGGATGAGCCACCTGACGAAGAGGAACAGACGAAGTTTCACCTGGTTTTATACCGTGACGCAGCTTATAAAACCCAAACATTTGGGGACATACAGAAAATATGCAGCTCAAACTGTGACCCTCTTGGATATGAACCAATAGGATACGGTAATTAAGGTGGAGGTTTGTTGTGTATTTCTGCACGTTTGAATGTTTTTGTTCTGGTTTGTACCTTGGTGACAGCACTGCAGAAGTCCAGCGAGTGCAGAAAATGAACAAGAGCAGGAACCTGTTCACACAAAATAAGATCCAGTTATTCACACACATAAATAATCTCAATAGATTACACGTCATAAGATATTTTTGGACATTTCTGTCAATAAAATTTAAATTTTAATTATTTTGCTCCATTATTTAAGAAACTTCCAAACTATTAAATATTAAAAATGTAAGTCCTTCAGAAGCTTTGATATGGGGCTAAAACAATTAACTGAATTAATTGCGATTAATTGAATATTTAAATAATATTTGATTAATCATTCTCGGAGCCTACAGACTCAAAAAGTGACATTTTCTATAAGAACAACACATACAGAGCAATAATTAACCAAAACTGTACAAAAATATGTATACATTTTTTATTTAAGATTAAAAAAACCGTATTTGTCGGTAAATATATTCAAATGGCAGTTTTAGCTTTACCCAATAAAAATTTTGTAAAAAAGAAAAAGTATATTTTGCCGTCCAGATATGAATTAATAATAATAATAAAACACCAAATCTTTTCTTCACTGAATTGATGTTAAATCAATCAGAAAGTTCTGAGCTTTTCATGTTTTTAATTTTTTATCCTGTGTTTATTTTTGTAATAAAAATATGATTTATTTGAATCTTTTAGTTAATATCTCAAAACTTGTGTATTAAGTTTATTCTTTGGTCTGTGCAGCTGAACCCTTTAATAGCAGATTCTCACCTGCTGCCAGTCTGCAGGCTCCAGGCAGTGCCAGTCTTCACTGTAAACCTGCAGCCTGGCTGGAAGAGACGAGTACAGACCAGACAGACCAGTGGCCAGGACCTGCAGAAACACAAAACAGGAACATTCAGACATGCAGAAACGTTACAAACTAAATGAAGAGCCTGAAACCTTCAACATCTAAACATCAAACCTCTGCTGTAAGATCTGAAGGTCAAATAAAACAAAGCTTCTTCTCCTCCAGACTCTTAAAAAGTTAAATAACTTCCTATGCTTTACTGTATGCTGGTGTTTCTGTTTAATTGTGACCTGTCAGTATTTTCAGGTAAAACCAACAGAATCAGAAAAACACACACAGAGGCTTTCAGGCAGATTAAATTCCTGAGCAGATTAGCAGAGATTAAGGGCAGATTGAAGAAAAAACTGATGGCCGGAAAAGATACTTAAGGGAAAACATTCGACTTTTTAGGGAAAATGATAAATAAACACTCAAATTATCCTTCAACCTTCAGTATAAATGATCCCGATAAGCAGGAAAAGCTCTTAACTTTCCAAAGCAGCTCCAACCAGAGGAAATCACAATATTCAAATTTTCTGAGGTTTTTATTATCTGCAAGTCATGATCAGCAAATTTACAACAAATTAAGGCTTGAAATAGTTAACAGTAAACTGCACTAAGTGTAATGAATCCATTTAAAATAAACTCATTCAATAAATTAGCATACAAAGGAAATTATCTTTTATTTTAGTAACTTCATCTCAAACTAAAATTCATTAGCAATTAGACAGAGATGGATGTTTTAACACTTTAACACTAATGGCCCCCAGGCCACACTTTGGACATCCTTCCTCTAAAGAGAACTAGAGATTTTGGCTAATTTTGGTTCTTTTTAATGTTAAAATAATGCCAACTCTTCTGCTTCCATATACGTTTTAAACAAGCCAAAACATTTTCCCAAGATTTTATATTTTATCAACACAAATCAAGAATAGCTAAATAAAATAGAGAGAAAAGAGAGATTCATCATCCATATGAGTCCAATCATCATCCTCATCTTCATCCTCGGTGGTAAACAGCTGCAATCTGGAGTCTTGTTAAAAATCAGGCAGCGTCCAATCATGTGCAGCCTTGTTAATCCCCGCCGGCCCAATCCCTGGCTGATTTACTAATCTGCTCTCTTCAAACAGATTGAGGTCAGAGTGTGGTCACATGGGCTTAAAGCTGGAAAACTGCGACACCGACACACTCACAGGTGGCACGTGCAGAGCAGCTTGAACCGCCTCTGGGTTTCATGAATAAACCCTCAAAGTCTCTGTTTCCTCCTTGAACAAAAGGTCAAAGCACAAACTGGAGCCAACATGGCTGACACAGTTAACTCCTGATTTATTTATTTTAGTTTGTTCACTTTTATGAAACGTCTCTTATTGTTTAATGGTCACAAAGTTTAATGTTCATATTCTTACCAAGCCTTTCAGCAGTGCACTGTTGGCTAGCAAACCAAGCGGAACTCCAGACAAGAAGGGGTTTTGTGTGCTAAGGGGAAAAAACTTTGTTGCCGACTTAACATCCAGAAACCACATGCTGCATTCTTGTTGGTTATACAGGAAGCTCTACTTTTGCTTTTCAAAGCTGTATGATTGTATAACTGCGCGTCTGTTTGCAGCCATCTTCATGTGCGAGTGTAAACGTTGAATGACAATGAAACAGCTAATTCTGAAACTAAATCTCATGACCTAAAATGATTATATGATTATATGCAAACAAAATGTAACTATCATGTTTTGTATAGACCACAGACCTATCATAACTTTTAATGTGCACAACTCAGCCTACTTTTTCACTTATTTTGCTGTCACTCCTTCTTGGATTCCCCTCATTAGTCACCTCAGGGTTTTCTTCTCCCTCTGTACATATTCAGTCTTTGAGGAATCATTATGAGCTCATTAGTTTATTACATAACTCATGATAATGAGATTACAATGCAGAGGGGAGCTGAATGTGGGAAAAACTCATGCAACACCCTCCATTCATTTGAACAGCCGTTTGATTCATGAAAATCTGTTGAATAATCACCAATAACATTCTGTTGATCTAAAAAAGCAAGACAAAGGGTCTGCTTTACTCAAATCTTAAGCATTCAGTTCCCTTTTGCTCTAGTTTAGCTTTTTTCTAACAGGTGTGTGAAGGATGAATGAATATCTTCAGTCTGAAACATTTGGCTGGTCCAATTTGAAGGGAATGCCTGAGATTACTCTGGCAGAAATGGCCATGAAACTGTTTGCTGTTGCCTTGACATGAACCACCAAACACTTACAGTATCAGTGCTGAAGGATTTTATAGAATGATGTTTGTGTTTGTGTGAACTCTTACAGGACAGAAGTACGTGTTTTCTGCGATGTGCTGAGCGACTCGAGGCTCCGAGGCCGACAGAGACATGATGAGCAGCAGAGCGTCTCGGGCCTGCTGGCCCACCAGACCCTGCCTGGAAGACAAAAACACCAACGATACACTTTCATTCACCTCCCACACTTACCATTTTATGTAAACAGTTCTTAGATTTATTTTACAAATTTCAAAGCTTTCTTTTGGACTTTAGCTGAGTTTTTGCTGAATTTCTGTCTAATACCCACCAATTTTTGAATTTTACTTGCAGTAACTCCTTACATGTTTTCTTAAACAATTAAACATCTCTCATCTGACTAATGTTAGCGTAGCATTTCAGCTAACTACGCTGCATTAAAAATTTGCTACATGTTTACTGAAAACTATTGGTATTTATTTTGAGAAAAGAGAATGACACACCCATCCATCCATCCATCCATCCATCCATCCATCCATCCATCCATCCATCCATCCATCCATCCATCCATCCATCCATCCATCCATCCATCCATCCATCCATCCATCCATCTTGACTAACTTTATAACGTTTTGTTTTGCATCAAAATGCGCTATGAGCCAAATTATCAACAAGTTATATAAAAACCAAGACAAGTTAACATTAGCTTAGCGCTTCAGCAAGCTGCTATGCAAGAAAAAAATGGCTGAAGGAGTAATGTGTTTATTCAAAAGTTTGTTTAGAGACAAAAGGCTGACACATCAGTCCATCCATCCTTCATAGATTTTAGCATCCACTCTCAGAATCAATAAATTAGTCATTTAAAATGGCTCGGAAAAAATCCTGATAGCTCCTACCTGTGTGTGTAAGGTATGAGCAGGGAGAAGAGCAGGAAGTTGGCTGCTCCCTGGTCCTGACTGGTGTGGAAAAACAGTTCCAGCACCGACGGATCTTTGACCAGAGCCACACAGAGCTGGTTCAGCAGCTGGACCAGCTCGGCCTCCACCACCCCGCCGGTGTCTGCAGGGGACAAAGTCAAGATTTGTTAAAATGGGTTAAGTGGCTCTCACTTATCTGAAAGGATAGTTTACCAGCTGAAGATCCAAGTGAAGTAAAGTAGAATTTAATGTTCATTTTCCCTTTTGACTACAAACTGACCAGTTGCGGCTCCGGCGCAGGAGGTGAGCAGCATCATGAGCGGCCGTAGGACCGGTTTGTGGTGCAGCAGCGGCTGCTTGGCCTGAGACAGCAGCATCTGGTACATCCTGAGCTGCTCCAGCTTCATGTCCTCAGTGAACTGCCTCCTCAGGCTCCACAGGAACAGCCTCTCCATCACGCCCTCCAGGACCACGAACTCCAGGATGGGGCCCATGGCTCCTCCTGGCACCGCAGGGGTCAAAAATACTCACACTTCAATAGAAGTACACATAATAGTAGGAAAATATACTGTAGTAACACCAAAAGTACAGGTTGGAGTGTGTTACTCAAGTACAAGTAAAAAAAGAAAGCACAAGTTTTGAAATGTACAAACAGTAAAAAGTTATGTTTTAATGGTCCAGATTTTCTTCAAGTCAAATCTCAATCAGGATCATTTAAATTACACAAAACTCACTAATTGTTATTTGAGAGAAATTTTCTTAAATCAGGCTACAGATGGGGAATGTTTGGCATCTCTGAATGTGTTCCTCTGGTTGTTACTCAGGTTAAAGTCTCCATCCATGGGAGATGGAGACTCACAGAAAGAACCTGAACAATCTGCTTTGCCTTGGAGAACTACCGCCGCTTTAACACACCTTTTTTTGCGAGAAGTCGATTTTTTCCGATTTGATATCACTGCACTTCATTATTTTTTTCATCATGGAAGTTTTGAGCAGCATGTGAAAGTACAGATATTTTCTCTAAAAATGTACGGAGTAAAGGTAAAATGTCGAAACTCAAGTAAAGTACCTGATAAAATCTACTTGCGTACAGAAAGGAAGTGCGTTTACTTTGTTGCTGCTACTTCCTCCTCACCTTGCCCCGCCTCTTCCTCCATCAGCAGAAACAGCATGTGCTCCACGTAGTTCTGCACGGCGCTGGCCTCGTCGGCAGGGATCGGACCCAGGTGGAACGTTCTGGAGCTGCTGCTGTTGCCATGGTGACCGGAGAGAAAGCTAAGCGCTCTGGAGCTGCTGCGACTCGGCTCGTGTTTCTCCAGAATCTTCACCACCTTCACAGAGAGCAGCAGGACTTTAGCCTAAACCTTGTTTTATTTAACATCTGGAGTAAAATAAGAAATCTGATACAAAATAAATAGAAAAACACAAAATATCACCAAGTACTTTTGGTCTGGTTTCCAGCACAAATTAGCATCTTTAAATTAATACAAAACTAACTTTTTAGCAAAAGTTACGTGTAAGTTAGTTTTGCTTATTTAAGTTTACTAAGATATTTGCACTAGAAATTAGACCAAAAATACTTGGTATGATTTTGTCTTTTTGCAGTGTAACATATACAAATTTTTTTTCCAAAGAAAAAAAAAAGTTTATTGAACTTTATTTGTTTAACTAGTAAAACGTGATGCCACTGCATTTCATTATATAAGAAAATCTTATTTAGTTCACAATCCAGTTCATTGGAGTCTAATTCAAATCTGCAAAGTTCAAGCTGTTTCACATTTACATCTGGCCTACACTGTAAAACACTAAGTTGCAAAATGTTTTTCTCTAATTTCCAGTGCAAATATCTTAGCACACTTGAAAAAAAACAAAACCAACTTAAGTAACTTTTCAGCAAGACATAGCAGCTTGTTTTAAATAAATAATTTAATATTGATGAAGAAGTGCTAGTCCCACTGGTAGGTTTAATCTATAAATAATACTTTGTTGTTAATATTAAGGTATTATTGACTTAAAACAAGTTAATATATCTTGTTGAAAAGTTACTTGTAAGTTTGTTTTCAGTTATTTAAAGTGTACAGAAACTAGACCAAAGTTTAGTTTCTGTAGCCTTTGGAGACTTTGGAGAGTAAATGTATCATTTCATATTTATACCCTAATTAAAATAGAATATAATAAATTAGTAAAGAAATGGAGCAGATCAATGCGCATTTAGCATTTAGCCTGGACTGACTGTTAACCTTTGACTTTTAAATCTTCAGACACACTTGTAGACACAGATACTGAGTGCATTTGGGGTTTTCTTGGCAACAGCAGACAGTGGCCTGCTGTAAAAGGATTCAGTGTTTTGGGGCCAGAGTCTGGGTCAGAACGACACAGGAACAGACCAACCAGACTCACTAATTCACACACCGTCCACCATGAGACAAACCGGTGCTAAAAACTGAAAACCGATCAGTTTGTTACCTGCATCCAGTGGTTCTTGAACACAATCATGCAGGTCTCCGGGTCCACCCCTCTCAACGTGAGGGACTTCTTCCGGTTTCCCACGGCAACCACCGAGGCCATCATTTTGACTGGCTGTCAGGCGGCTACTCCATCGTCCAGCTGTAAGCGTGGAGGATGTTTGGTTCTGACGGGAGAACCTGGAGGCATCACTCCAGAGTCCAACGAGCTGCAGGGGAAACTCCTGGAGATAAACACACAACCCGCCAAAAATAAACACATTGTACTATGAAGACTGTGTGGAGGACAAACTGTGAATGGCTGAACCAGAATAATTCACTATCGGGAAAACAAATCATAAATCTCTTTCTCTACGGGACATTTCTGTCAGACTCACACAAAGATAGAGTATAAAAGGGACAGCATGTGAATTAGCTTTGCTATAATCTGGTATCAAATGGTGACATTTATGTCTGAGTCGTACATTGTCCCTTTTAGTGCCCATTTTAACAGTAACTAAGACACTAAAAGTTAGTTTGATCTCCCTTTGCATGAGCTTGACTCACGCTGTGGCGTCAGTGCGAACAAACAAAGAGTCCATGTATTGTCCACATGTCGCGGTTTGTTTATATAGATTTCCTTCCCATCAGGCAGCTTCTGGTTTAATTTAGTCCACCATGTTTTTAAAATCAACTTTCAAATCCATCACAATGAAATAGATTTTTAGCTCTGTTGAGACGACGACTCAAGGATTTCAATGATTATGATCTCATGATAAGCAGCTTAAAAATGTTAGAATAATGTCTCCTATTTTACTCAACTTAGCATCTTTGAATGTGACTTTCTTCACGTTTGAAACAGGAAGTACAGCCAGGCCGTCAGCGGCAATATACAAACAGGAAAAAGAGACAGCATGTCTGCGTCCCTCCCTGGGCGCTCCGGGAAATTCCAGGAATACCCAGAGAGGATTCAAAGATATCGCAGTGATCCTACCTCAGTTCAGCTGCCAGGAAGACACTGAAGAGCCACCATGACACTTTTTATCCTGCAGAAAAGGAAAGATATCCAAGAAAGCTTTAAACAAATAGCATTGAAACTTAAAGTAAAACCTTTTAAAACACATTGTAACTGAAGACATGAAAGTCCCATAAGAAGAGTCAAACTAATTCATCCTGAACCATCTGGACTCTAATCTGTGGGTTTGGATGGGATAAACTGTTGGATTTTGTTCCCATTTCCTGTTTGGTCATCCCAGGTTGTGTGTGTGTGTGTGTGTGTGTGTGTGTTTCTGTCTGAGCATTTTCTCTTAGATCAGCTCATTGAGATGAGATAATTACACAGCAATTAAACTGTGCAGCTTTCATTGCTTTTATTAGCATGTTTTGTGCAAAGTCTGGTGTTAAAATTAGCCTTAAGAGCAGATTATCAGCTTGTCTATTTACTGGATCACAAAAAATTTTTTATTTTTGAAAATATGCAGAAAATTGTTTGGTCACACTCAGAAACGTCACAAACCGACTTGACTGCATTCCTGCGAGCCAACATGGCTGCAGATGTTTAAGTCCAACATGCAGTTCATGTTACCACTAATATAATGTGTGGTGTGTCGTTGGCGAAAACTCTGATTGAATTCCTAGTTGCACACGCAACATGCAAAATATCCAGAAAACATCATGAACAAAAAAACAAATGAAATGATCATCTGTTATTCATTCAGTTATAAAAGGATCACCTCTGCAAACGAGAAAATCGATGTTAAAATATCTGGTGAGTTTTTGCAGGTCAGAACCAAACTGAAACTGGATCATCCTGAATCCTTTTGAGGTTTGAATCTGATTCTAGATATCAGTTGAGGAATGCATCATGTCAGCGTCCATCCTCATAAACATAGAAGAACCAGTGTGTGTGTTTCTGTTGCAGACGGAGATGGGGAGTAATCTGAGACAAGACGATGATGTTTAATCCCAAACCGGCTCTGTGTTTGAGAGTCAGTCAGACGGTCACATGCCTTCAGAGATTAAACAAACAGACAAACACTGTTACCTGGACTCTCTTCTGACCTGGTTTAATTCTTAGAAGTTCAATATTTTAGGTCTTAAGCCGATAATAATTTAATTAAACTGCAGTAATTAAAAAAGTGGAGCTTAGTTTGCAGAAACTATTTGATGCATTAAATCAGAATTGAAAATGTGAATGTTTACTGCAACTTTCCTTTAAAGTTCAACGATCACTTTATCATTTTCTAGCAAGTTTTTAATATTACTTATTTTTTAGTATTTCCTATTTGTAACTCAAGTTTCATTAAATTGATTAATTTACTCTTTTGTAATGTACTTTGCACGGAGCTCATTCGTCAGTAAGTTGCGTTTTAATGCAGTTTTGTGGTTGATTTTGTTATATTTGAAGCACGACTTTAGCTCACAGACTCATTGTGTTTTGGATTCATATTTTGAATTTAAAGTGACGATCACTGGTTTCTTTTAGAGGATTCTTCATGTTAAATCAGAGTTTTTCTCTCCACTATCTCCTTTGCTCTTGCTCAGAATTGAAGTGATAAATAATAGCAGCTTTTTAACCACAGGTCTGAATCAGATAAATTAAAATAGCATTTTAACTGGAGTAAGTTACACTCTGTTTTGACTGAACTACATTTAAATATATGAATTATGTCCTTCATGCATTAAGCCAGTATTTGGAGTGTCAAACATTATTAATAGTACTAAAATAATTCCAAAATTAATTGCAGCCCTTGTAAAAATGTTTAAAACATCTTAAAATGCTTCTCCCTTTATTACATAAGCCTACTCTCACGTTGTTAAATGTAAATTATTACAACGTATGAATACTTTTAAACCCAAATTTGGATATAAATCTCCAAATCAGCACACAATCAGAACTAAGAAGAAGACAATAAAGTATTTGCATCACTTTTCATTAGAAATTAAATATTCATATGAAGATCCAGCAGATCAGGTCGTTTGTGTTTACATGGTCACATGAGAAAAAAGTCAAACCAGCGTCTCCAATTGACAAAAACTACTCAGTTTAAAGACTGAACAACATCACAGTGTGCTGGTTCTGTCATTTGAAATTCAGATGTCAAAAAGATAAAAACATAAAGTCTCTTAACTGCTTCCAAAACATCTCCATTTCCTGACTTTGGTTGAGTTTTGGACAGCAGCATTCAGAGCAGAACGTATTTAATGTTTGTTCAGGTCAATGAATCCTCCTACGTCACACAGGTATAGAAACAGGTGGACCAGCATTGCTCAGAAACAAACCAAAACAAACCTGGATATTATATTAAACACCTCAAACTGAAGAGATCCGATCCTTCTTAATCCAGCCATCGAATATTGCTTTTTAGTGTCGTTTAAATCTTATTTACCTTTCGATAGGTTTATTTAAATGGCGTAGAGCGTGTTTATTGTTGTGTACGTTTAATTACCCGTCGTTTTTGTACATCAATAATTCAGTTTACCTATATAAAGGTGTCTGTCGCAGTGATTTGGTATCAGCTCCTGCATGTTTCTTACCTCTGCGGTCGGCTGTCTGTTGTTCCAAGTTGCTAAAAGCACTAAAAAGTTCCCACAGACCCTTTAAAATCCAGGAACGTTCATAAATCCAGAGGTTTGCTGGGTTTGAAGCTCAGAGGTTCCGTTGTTTCTGGGCTCTGTGTCATTTATGAGGCTTTAAGCGGCTCAACAGTCACTCATTCTGCTGCTGCACGAGAGGCTCGCTTTAGCCACGCCCACTGGCCGGACAAACCACGCCCACCTGGAAGGGAAGCCCCGCCCACTCATGTAGTACTATAGTTATAAATAGACTGGTTTGCTTTGTTTTGAGAGAAATCATTACTTCAGTTACATCTGAACGTTAGGATACATAAATGTTTAGGTCATATAAATATATGAAGTATGTCAGACACGTATTCAGACAGTTTTATGAAATATTATACATATACGCAATTAAAATATTTTTAATTTAATATTTACCCTCAAGTTTTAATTACATAGACCAACTTTGGTCACCATATCACCACCATAATGAGAATTTAAAAAATTTATGCTTGATGCAAATGATTAAAATTAGAGCTAACTATTATTCTGAGACAAATTGTATAAAAATAATGTTCTATTATTTCATTTTATTATATTCTTAGGTTACCACCACCCTCAATGACAATGTACTTCTAGATTCAATGCATTTTACATACTTCTGTTATTATATGTTTTTTTTTAGATTTCTCCTAATTTAATCTTTTTATTATGTTATGCTAATCATAAATTAAGTGTAAATTCAAGATTATTTTAATAATTTTTTTGTTTTATGGTTGAAAGTTGTTTAAAAATGTAATATTTTAAAGTTATTGCAAAATACTCTATAAACAGGAAGAAATTTTAGTTATTCACTTTCACTTTTAATCTGTCTGATTGTGTATTTACTTAGTTTAACATTTGCTGGTGTGATTATTGTGTGCATTCTTGTCCCTTATTTGCTCTCAATCTGTTAAACATCTTATTTTGTCCTGCATCGGGCATTATAAACTGTCCTTTACAAATAACATGATTGATTAGTTGTCTTTATTTTGGCTATTTACTTTTTCCTTTTGCCAAAAATGATCTCAAACCTTCTTTATTTTTTCATTTTTAACAGATTCTGACGATGTACAGTTTTGCTGAGAAACGTGATTCAGGGTTTTGCTTTATGTGCTACAGCACCATCTTCTGGCAAGAACCTCAAACTGCAACTACTGTGTGTCTCAGTAAAGTTCAAAACATCTGCAATTTTTTTATTGATGTGCTGCTTGTGTCTCTTTTAAAGTTTTATTGTTTATTTGTCCACTAAGACCTTCACTGTCTTTTACCTTGCTTTGGATTTTACTTTTACTTAAGTAGTTTTATTATGAAGCATCACTATTCTTACTTCAGTAAACTTTCTGGATACTCGACCCACTGTCAGTAACTCCACTGAATGAAAAAGTTTGTTTTAACCAAAAAGACACAGACACTTATGTGGGGTTTTTGTTAAAATTTTATATTGAAAAAAGTTTATTTGAAATATATATACATTTAGTTACTTTGTAGTTATATTATTTTATGAATGATTTTAATTTGAGAAAATACCAAAATTTCACAAAACAAAAAAATTACAATTGTAAAACACTTTGACATTTAAAAGCCCCCTAAATAAAATGAGATTTTGGTTTGGGCCCCATTAAAGCTAGGACCGCCTCTGCAGTTAGATTACCTTTTTGTCGTCTCCTTTTTTTTTTTCAGTTGGTGACGTCACGAAGTGGGAGCTCGTGCGGCTCTGTATCAGGAGCTCGCGGGAAGCAGGGAAGCTTGAGGAAAGTCTTCAAGCGAAACGGAACCAGTTCCCACCGCATAACATCCGGAGGTTTTTATTTTATGCAGTTTCTTCCTCCGTGAATGACTTCCGAACACCGAGGGAGAGTTTCTACCCAACCCTGGAAGTCGTTTGGAGCGGAAAAGTTATCGGTGCTTAGGTGAACTTGTCCCGGGTCGACGCTGTGTTGTGGTGGATGTTAGCGACGAAGAACCGGGGAGGGGAGATGAAAATGTCGCAGCGCTTTCCGCGCTGAACCAGGGCTCAGTTTTCACACAGGAAAGCGAAAGATATTCAAGGCTAGGAAACGTAAAAAAAGGTGGTTTAAAGATGGCAGAAGCTCGGTCAGAAGAAGAGGAGGAAAACCTGCGGAGAGACACCCGGGATCAAGTGGTCCGACGACAGCCGAACAGCTCCGGAGGTAAGTAAAGGGCAGAAATGCTCAGATTACTGCCCTGTTTTGCACCTGCTCACGCTTCAGTTTTCCCTTATAGTTTGTGTAAAATCAGCTGTCACAATCGAGAAGGCTTTCTTGTCCTGGAAAAATAATTTTACTCTGTAATTAATGTCCATAACAATACATGTTGGGTGAAACTGAATTAAAGTGCGCTGTCTCTTTAAATGAGCGGCTCTTTTGTAGCTTCAAAGGGAGCCAGCTGTGATATTTGGAGTATGCCTGTGAAATATTACACCATGCTGACAAAAACTGATCTTCCTCTCATCTCTAGCTGACATGTCAACATTTTAATGCGTCACCATAAGTAACCAGAAGCCTTAAATGCTCCTACAGTCAATAGGCGGATTAAAGAAAGCATTTAAACACTTTCTAAAAATTATTTCTGAGCCTCTTTGAAAGTTTATTTTGCTAACTAGTCAAACATTGTATTAGCAATGGTCTAGGACTTTCTGATCTAATTATGGTTCACAATTCCCAATGTAAACATGTGAAACATAGAAATGAAAATGTAATATTTAGTCTTTTTAGTAGCTAGAATAATTGTAATTTTGTAGGCTGTTGTCCTTTATTCAGTGAAAGATCAAATTTGTTTCTACAAATTGACTTTTCACCATTAAAATGATGACAGAAAAACAAAATGACACTCAGCTTGTATTTTTTTCAAATTCTCTTAAGGTACATCAAACTGGGATAATATGGTCATTCTCAATGGGAATAAAAACAAGTAGATAAATAATATTACGTGTGTGTTTACCAGAGATATGTAGGAATTACCTACATTTATTTAAAAAGCTGTTAGTTTTGGTAGTTTTACCACACTGTGCTTTTTACTTTCACTTATGTATGAATAAACAAACACATTTTAGCAAAACGTCCATGAGCTTTAGATTGAGCCCTACAGTTTATGATAGAGTGAAACCTCTTGTCTCTACGCCAGCTTTGTTCTAATGTTATTGAGGCTTTTGTTGCCGTTGGAGGTCAAGTGAATATAGATAAGCAATATATAAGCAATAAATTGGTTGTGGCATCCCATGTAAACTGTTTGACCTGCTTAATTTAATATTTTTATAATTATGTTACTTATTTGTAATTTTAGTTTTAAAGTGACCAGAGTTTGCTTATGACTTTGTTTTGTTTGACATCATTGTAAAAGACAAAATCAAGAGAAATCAAATGTTACTCGGTACTTAAGTACAAAATACTTTTTTCTCTTACTTGAGTAATATCCTGGACTGCTACTTTTTACTTGAGAACAACTTATTGGTACTCTAGCCAACTCTGATGTTTTCTTTGCTATATTCAGGAAATTCTTTAAACTTAAGTTCACTTTTTGTAAAGCGACGGTGCATCTAGTAGCATAATTACCGATTGATTGATAGGAGCGATTGTTTTTCTTTATTTTTATACTCTTACGTTGTAAATACTGGAATCCTTGCTGGACAAATATGCATTTGCAACAAGTTAGCTCTAGGTTTCCTGCTATTGCTTGAAATTACATGAGCCAAATGTTTAGTCTGGCACCACATAAGGAAAACATCTGACAGGGTTATCGATATGATCACACTATAAACCTTGAAGGTTAACGTTTGAATTTAGCTGCTTCCTTTCGGCAGTCAGTGACTCAGAGAGAGTGTGGGTAAACCATGCGGTTTCACAGTGGGTGTGGACTGATTCAACCCAACGCCATAAATCTTTAAGACAACATTCAGTCATATCACTGTACAGGTCAAAACTCGCCCAAACCAAACTAAGAAACCGCTTTCTCCTCCTACACTAACAACTATTCGATGATATGCATATGTTGTTTCTTGGCAGAATGTTTAGGACTCAATCATAGAGACATAAGGTCGTAATTTTACACCTCTTACCTGTTCTAGATTGTTGTTTGTTATTGTCTAAGACAGCCTAACCTGTGGTTAAGGTGGCTGTAGAAAAATTGCTCACAACACATGTAACCAGGTTTTTAAACATCTATATTCCACCATGACACCATTTTTATGTCGTTGTCATTGTTTTGTTCCTACTTGAGGTTGTTTTTAAAGCACTTTGGTTTGGAAGTCAGCAGGATTTAAAATGCTGTGGTGCCGGCTTTAACCATCAAGAGTCACTGAGAGTCATAATGTTGCTATTTTCAACTGTGAAATTATAACTTACTAAAAAATATAGTGGCTGTTCATTCCTTGATATAAAGTGACAGTTTTAGACTTTTGTTTTAGGCCCAAATTCAATGGTCTTGGTGTTTAGTCTCACGTCTATAAAGTATTCTTGTTTTGAAAGAATACTTAACATAAAGTTAGAAATAACTTTATGTTGAAATTTTTGTAGCTAAAAAAATTACTGTGTGATGAATATTATTTCTTTTCATCAGATTTACAGATTCTATCAGCATTTAAGTCAGAATATATTGGATATTTTTAGGCATTTCTTGATAAATTGTCCCAGAAATTATGGCGATAAGCGATTCACATCCTCAAAGATCAATCAACTTTAAAGACAAATGAACATTTAATACTGAACTGAAAGACATTTTCATTTACTTTGTGCGTCAGCTAAAATCTCAGTAAATCACAGTAATTTTGGGGTTTTACTGTGAAAAGACTCACTAGAGATGACAGTGATCCAGTTTCATCTCAGGTAAAGAAACAAATTAATGTGAAATTATGCTCAATTTAACTTTCATTTTTTAAATGAAACATAGATCTGGCAGAAACTGGTTAAAAAAAATATACTTAAAAAAATCTAAGCTCTTATGGTTATGACGTCGTGACTGGAACTAGTTCAGGACCGACTTTTGGTTTTCAAGATGGCGGCGTCCATTATTACTTCCGTAACCAGAGCGCTGCTGTCGTCAGGGTTCCTCTTCTGCGCCCTGAGGTCGTAAACGTTCACTCAGAAGTCTGACGGCCTTGCATTTTATTAGTAGTAATAACCAGCATTAAAAAAAACAACTTGAATTTCAACAAAAAGTCGGAGAATTTATTAGATTTTTTTGTGAATGTAAAAGTCCACAGCAAAGGCAAAGTTAGAAGAATAAAACCTGATCCGAAACATGAATTTGAAGTGAGAAACGTAACTGTTCCAGTCATTTTCCTCAGGCTTAGTGCTGTAATGTGTTCATGTTGTGGAAGTGCATCCAGGTTGTATAACAGGGTCTAGAAAGAGTATAGAGCTCATGAATAAGGGAAGGTCAGCGCCTCACCTGCTGCACTGAGACAAAAACCAAATGCAAATGAGACCCACTAGTTGGTCTGACTGAAGCTGCTGCTTGTTTTTAACCTGCTTCCCTTTTTCCACCAGGTCAAACCTGCTGCAGGTTTGAAGTTGTTCTCTACAACATATTAAATCTTTTTTCAACATGATTGAAAACAGGTTGGCTGTACTGTTGAACAGCCTGTAATATATTTAATGCATCATGCATCTAATCTCTGCTTTTAATTATAGATGAGGCCAGGTGGTTTTAAGTTTGAATGATTTTCCCACTTACAACACAGAAAAATTGTCATAAGTAAATGTATCTATGTCTTGCTGAAAACATACAAAAACATACTTGCAAGTCAGTTTTGTCTTACTTCAAGTGTAATAAGATATATGCACTAAAAACTAGACTAAAAAAACTTGGTAAGATTTATGATTTTGCAGCGTTGCTTTTGTTTTCAGCAGATTTTTTTTATTTTGCAAGTAGTTGAACTTTTATGGCAGCCTCGCTACTTGTTTTAATGTTCATTTATTTGCATTTTTTTATTTCCTTGATGGGCCTCATTCACTGGAACTGTTCAAGTTACTTTCACATATGCAAAATATTCTTATTTTCTTACAAAATATTCAAATATTATTAAGCTTAATATTTGTAGCTTCTGGTAAGAAAATCCTCCTTTTTCTCTCCAATAGCTACAATTATTTTAACAATAGCTTTAATTATTGATTTTTTGACTTTACGCAATCTTAGTATTTAACATGTTTTCCAACAAAAACAAGACATTTAATTAAAAAAAAGCAAATACTTAGTTTCTATCATAAACTTTTTGTTTCGTTTTGATCCTTCCATGTCAGAAATATATTATCAGTCTGATTTTTAAACTTCATTTCATAGCTATTTCACTATTTTGCTTATTAATTATGCTATTATGCGATTATATCTGTAAAACTCTCGTAAAGTTCATTTGGCAGCCTGTTGTGTCATTGTGTTTCCGTGGTAACAGGATGGATGTCAGACCTTCAGGACAGGAAGGAAATATAAGCAGGTGACGTCAACGGACATGTTTTTACAGTTTAATCACCAGACAAGCTGGGGAGGCAGACATTATTTCATTAACTATAAAACAAGATGAAAATAAGCAAAAAGTTATTTGAAAAATAATGGCTAATTAATTAATTTCTGTTCTTTCAACCTGATGAGAAGAACAACTAGAACCAAATGTTTATTTTATATTCAGAACATTTTGGATCATTAACCATGAACCCGAATGTTTTTGAAAAGATGCACATACTCATGTTTTCTGCTCTCTAATAGATTGAAACTGATTGGATCACTGTGATAGTTACCATGACTGCAGAAACACTGATAAACAGAAGTTGAGAAATCAACTTTATCTGTTGCAATAACATATATTATATATTCTTCTAATCTGTCTTTCTGACATTTAAAGAAAGTAAATAGAGAACAGTCCTGTGGGTTTATAATCTATTACATTTGATCAACAAGGTCAGCATGTTAACCAAACTGTCATTCCCAGACTATTTGACCATGAGAATAAATAACTCTCATAATTAAGCCTTTTAACTGTGACCTTTCACACTGATAATAGCGTGTCAACTGACATTGCATCATTATTTCAGATTCCCAAACTGCATTTTTTCCTTGAATATGTTTGATTTTTTCCACAAACATTGGAGCTATGTTCCACAAAAATATCAGCAAACACTGAACTGGACATAAACAATGAACATAGTCAGAAAAAAATCATGATTTAAAAACTTTTCATCATCGTTGTGAGAGTTAAAAGTCAATTTGTTTGAAAAACTGCCAGATTAAATCAATCAGTGCCCTGATTCCCCTCCCCTACCTGTTGCTGGGCTAAGCCTGGCTGGAAGAAAACTTCTTCTTTTTCTTTTCTCACAAGAAAGACAATTTATTCTGTTTAGTAAAGTGAGTATTTAACTGAAAGCAATGATTTCATGCATCATAAAGATGAAATGTGAAGGTTTTCTGCACCTGCTCATTATTGCCACATTCTGTGCTGAACAGAAGGAGATTTTAGCTCATCACAAGAGTCTGAGCTCCATTAAGATGCTCTTCAGATTACGTCATTGCTATTTTACAAATCTGTTTTAAATCAGTGCTCTCATATCTCCACTTTTTTTCCTTCTGACTCCAATATTTAGCAGTGAAAGATTAATAGCCAACTATAAAAAACTTGTATCAGATATTTTCTGCTCAGTGTTTGCATGCAGAGTTCAAGCTTTATCGTTCTTGCATCAATCTGTTATTAATTGTTCTGGCATCTGAGATGTTTTTTTTTTCTTTATGGGCGGGTTGTTGTTAAAACCGTTTGATCAGCCGCTGTAAGTTTTGCTCCATTTTTCAGCCATTTTAAAAGAAATGTGCTGGAAAATAATTGGCTAAATGTTAAACCATTCAACCCACCTTTCCGACAGATGTTTGTCTGAGTGAAAAAGGTGTTAGAAGTTACACGTGAGTCTTTTGGTTTGTTGGAAGCTGATAATTGACTAAATAATAAGAAGCTTTAAAGTTATGCATCTTAAATCTGAGTATTTTATGTTTTTATAGCAAGGATATAAAAAAATAAGCCGCTCTGGATTTCAGAGATGAATTAAAGTAAAATTGTGATCAGAAATGCTTGATTTCCTTCTAAAATAAAATCGTTTGCAAACACTTTAATTATTTTCCCCTTGGTAGATGTAAACTGTAGAATAGAGCTGGAAATTTCTCAACCTTGACCTCTGACCTCCTCCTGAGAGAGCAGAAAGTATCCTGATGACGAGCGCGATGTGAAATCTGCTGCGTTGGTCGTCTGCATGTTGCAGCGCAGCTCAAGGCGAAGGCAAACATCTGGAAGTGTTAAAACCCTGATGACTCCTGCAGAATCCCGCTGCAGCCAATCATAGCCCCTCTTCCTGGAAGCTCCCGGCCAATCGGGGCAGCCATCCGGAGCTGACGAACGGTCCGCTTAGAGTTTCAGAGGCTGGGAAAATAGAGGAAAAGCAGACACAAGCCTGAGGGGATTAACTTTCAACTTTTCAAATCGCAAAACGAGAAGAAAACTAAGAAGTAAAGAAATACTTTTTAGGCTTTAAAGTTTAGCTTTCTTCAGAGTCTTAGAGAAATCAAGCTGACACTTTTTACAGTTTGGACTGTGAAGAAAAGCAGTGGAAAGGAGGTAGGCAATGGAAACACTCACATCCAGAAAGGAAAATCTTTCCTCTAGTTTTTTTTATCATTAAATTTAAAAAACATGAGACTAACTTTGAGTTACACATATCTAAAGTGATGCTTTGCTACAAGTCTAAATAGAAAACTGCTTCATTTGATTACCATATTCTATATTTTAATGTTGTAACTTTAGGTAAAATACAGTAAAATGTTGAGTGACATTTTCCACCTTAATGAATGTCTTTGTTGTCTTGTTTGAGCAATAAAATAGCAAATTATGGCAAAAACAGATGAGAAAGAATTGGTTTAAGTAGGAAAGAAGGTGGCGTTCATGTAAAAGCCGGAGCCATGAGTGGGCAGATAAGAGCAATGATTCATCTGCTGGAAAACAAAGTTTTGATAAGCTCGTCACTTTTCTCTGTACGCTGCAAAGCAACAAGACTGAATAACGACACATTTAACGTTTAACATTCCTGGATAACATGTTATTTAAGCTCTGATTAGAAAAGAACAAGAAATAGCAAGAAATGTTGGGTATGCAGAGCAACAAGTCGACTCTGTTAAAGTTAGTCTTGCTGTGAAACTATCCAGAGTCGCATGGTTCAAAGGTCAAACCTGAAAACCTATTCTTTTTTTATTTTTTTTAAAGCTGGGACTTTAACTCATTAATTTTGATTAATTACTTGCATAGATTTCAATGCATACTTCTTTTAAAAGCAATCAGTCACCTATTTCTTTTACATTCAAAGTTGTTTTTGCGTGTTTCTGGTACGCCTATAAATCTGACGCACAAGTGACATCCGCAAACAAATTTTAAAATTTTATTCAAAAATGTACTTAACGAATTGTGTTTTCACGTTTTTATTGTTACATATTTTATAAACATTTCCATTAACACTTTGTAGATTTGTGGATTGTATTACTAAATGTATGATCAATTGATTGTATTTTTTTATATACTTTACATAAATTCATCGGGCTTTTTCCTCTTCTGTTATAATTTTTTTTTCTTAATATTTTTAATCTGTATTTTAATTGTGCAAAATAAACTAAACTGAAACTAAACGATGGATGATAAAACCTTTTCTCTTGGCCATTATTGGATAACTTTTGCTTTACAAAGCGATCTGATTGGACGGTGGAAAAGACTTTTGTGTTGAAGTTGTGCCAACAGGACTTGGCATAATTAACATTACAAAAAATAAATACCTTTGTTTTTGAGATCTTATGTCTGTTTATCCAAATATTTAGCAGCAAAGGAATTTTGAATGGAAAATATTTTACCGGTAAAATGCTAGTATGAATGAATTTTATTGGTTAAATAACATTTTTTAGAAAAGAAAGTTAGAAAATTTTGATTTAATATTGAAAATTGGATCTGTTGTGGGAAAAAAATCTGACTTTATTTTATTAGGGGTTATTGCAACATTCACCAAGACATTTAGATTGTATGCTTTTCTAAAATTGTGAAGCTCATTTAGCTGCTAAGTGCTTCAGTTTCTAGAATTAATAAAGTAAATGTTGCTTTGTGCTTCTTCTCAGGTCGCCCTGACAGACGTAAGCCGGAGCATCGGCACAGGTACGAGGTTTCTCTCCTGTCAGGTTGAGTCTCTGCCAACAGGAAGTGTGTTTTATTCCTCCCACATGTAGAAAACCGCCTGGTCCAGTGTAACTGTTTTATGTTGAACCTTTTTGATCATTTCAAAGGAACGTTTGGATCAAGAAAACTTCCAGAGAAGTGCGAAACAGCCGAAAAACTGAGTTCCTTTAAATCTAGACTGACTCAGCAGTTTGGAGCTGATTTTGAAACACAATCAATGAAACATAAATCAACAAGCTGATGTGTATCGATGACAATTGACAAAATATAATGTCTTAATAGTTTACTGTGTTCTATGACTTCTTGTGTTTTTATAATGTAGAGTTCCTTGAAATTTCTTGTTACTGAAATGTGCTATACAACTAAAATCATTCTTTCGAAGATCACTCTTTTAATGGAACTCTGCATTAAAAGTGTCATTATTTACCAAATACTGCAAAGTGGACACTTTTAATGGAGTTTTAATGCAACTTTTAGTGCAACATTACAGTAAAATATCTTTATTTACTAAATGACACTTCCTCATAACAGTCGTAAACATTCATAACGATTCCTTCATGTTTACGACGGTGTCATCATGTCAATCTTCTGCACATCCCTTCAAATAAAATGTTACCAAAACTTCTTCTGATGTCCATAAGTTAAAGTCGTCCTGCTGTTTTTCTGCAGCTCAGTCGTTTCTCCTACTTCTTTGCAGACTTCCAAGTTTAACTTCCCTCCCATTTGGTCTCTGCTTCTTACACACTCCTCAAAGTATTTAGTCTGTTGCCTGGTTGGCATAGCGACCCATAAAAGTCTCTGGGTTAAAGGAGCCTGTGTGTGTTTATTCAATAAAAAACAGGGGAACTTGATCCATCAGGTTTTTAATAATTTAATTTGTTTTGTGTGTTAATTAAGTTACGTACCTTTTATCAGACTTGGATTGCAGTAATTACTTTCAGCAGCTGACCTTCGGCAAAACGCGTTTAAAACTGCAAAACAAAGGCGGCTTTGAGTGCAGAAGTGAACCAGTGCAAAATAAAACCCACAGAGGATGACTCAGAGCCTTAAACTGCATCATAAAGCAATCAGAAATGGCTTTTCTCTCCTGTAAAGCCCAACCTTCAGAACATTCAGAAATGAGAGCCCTAATTTATGGGCAAGTGGCGACGCATCAAATGATAAATATGCTTAATGGAGAGTTTTCTGTTCGTTTAATTGGTGTGAATGTCTTAATTCTGCTTTATATCAGATGCCAAACAATTAAGAGTATATTCCAATTTTTAATCTTATTGTAACCACGCTGTTAAAAATGTTTGAGCAGTTGCTAATAAACTCTCTGCCTGATCTGTCTGCTGTTATTCACACACACACGCACACACACAGTCGTGTTTTCATCAATTGTAGGGACTTCACATTGATTTCCATTAATTTCTACAGCCTAACCCTTACCTTAACCTTTACCCTAGCCCTAATCATCACAGACCACCACTAACCCAAAAACAACAATTTCCCTCATGGGGACCAAGAAAATGTCCCCGCAAGGAGCAACGGTCCCCATAACCCCACAGAAGACAGACATGAGTTCCCATAAGGATATAAAAACCCGGTTCACACACACACACCTAAAAATTATGTAATGGAGGAAAAGGCTTTAAAACTGTTTGCCAGTCTCAATACTTAAATTAAGTATGAAAACCCTCAGAAATAAACAGTTAATGTTGCATTAACTGTCAGTCATTGACTACAATTACTTAATTCTAATTAGCGATGCAAGCTATCAATTAATGTGCTAATTGATCGACTAACAACTCCTTTTCCTAAAAACTGGTGGGCCCTCCATCTTTCCATAACATTAATTTTGTACTTTATTATTTAATCTAGCCTTATTGGTTGACGCTTGCTTTGTTTCTAAACATTAAAGGATGACAATTTTTTGCAAAGGTCAAGTTTTTTTCTAGCAGTTGTTACAGGAAAATAACTGGTTTGAAGTCTAAATACTGGAGAATTGGATATCAGGATGATTTGCTAGTAAATAATAAAAAGCGTTTTAACAGATCCAGAATGATTTGAAATAATGTTGTTTCCTGTCTCTGCAGCCAGGGTCCTCTCTCGTCCATCAGAGCTGTCATCAAGAGAAGTAAGTGACAAACTTTATGGCCTTTTCCTGTGAAGTAGAAACACAAACACATGCAGACATGAAGCCAAAGTAGGTCAAGGTGACTTTGATTAGAAAATAAAATAAATAATGTTTGGCTTTTTCTGGGCGACACATTTTCAGATCTGACTTTCCAATTCTATTTTTCTTTTGTCAGATAATTAAGTCAGGTCAATAAAAAAACAAAAATAAAAATACAACAGAGGTATTTTTTTTATTCCAGAAGAAAATGAAAGACTTACTTGATTTTACTAACTTTTTGTCTGAACCTTTGAAGATATAGCTGAGTTAATCACAGTATTACACAGTTGATGCTTATAATCCATAAACAGTGATTCATTTACTGAAGCAGAATCTATGAGATTCATCAGTATTTGACCTGATCAGAGCTGATCCCACGTTAGATGCCTTTGATTAAATAAATTTAACCTCCACATCAGAAATTCAAACTAAATCAAACTGTCTTTCCATTTAATCTGTTTACTGAGTTGCTTAACTCTTAGTTAATCTGGGAAAATGTTGCCTTTAATGATGGAAAACATCCAGTTTGATCTTTTCAGATATAATGAAACCCAGTCTGACTCAGTTTACAACTTAACAACTTGCCACCTTTTGCTTCCCCTTCGCTTCCCTCACGTTGCTCTGAAAAATGTCACATAGGTTTCTAGTGTCCTAAATAACACACATGCCCTCCTTCTGCAAATCTGGAGCTTTTCCAAGTGTGTCAGGTCAAAGTTTTGATGCTGGACCATCTTATGGATGCCATAAATATCTTAAAACATATGGTTTCATATTCTGGTGTCTTAGAGTTTTAAATGCAGCTGTTTGGACCTGAATGAAACGGATCTCGTCTGCATTATAAATCCCAACATGACAGAAATGGGACAAAAGCTCTGGATTTATTTCAAATGCTGTTTTCTACTTGAAGCTTGGTCCAATTTAAAACATCAGTTTTGTTTATATGGCACTTTATGCCAAAAAGACAGAATAAAAAGGCTAAAACACACAAAAAACATGAGGAAAGCTGAAGAATAGAAGCAGGTTATCAGTTTTAACTTGGTGCACTGGGCTTCTTTTTAAGCTCATTTGAATAACTAACTGAGCTTATTGTTCTCTAATGTGTCATTGAATTGAAATAATTTTCTTTTAAATTGGATCTCAACAACATTTTCTATGAATTGGTGAAAACTAAATAAACTGAAGGCCAGTAAGTAGAAGTGTCTTAAAGAGTTTCTTAAAATAATTGATGTTCAGTAGGATGAAATATAATTGAAAACATCTTAAATACGTTAAAAATAAACCATTAAATCCAACTTCTGGATTTGAGGCATTTTTCTACTAACTTTAGATTTTCTGGTGACGTTAATAAAGATGTTGATCCATGCTTTGATACATTGTTCATGTTCATAATAATAATAATATGGTGTTTATTTTTCTTGAATCTTTTATATTAAACTTTCAGCTTTATTGTTGATTTATTTTAACTTTGTTTTAAATCTCTCATCAGCTTCAAGGTCCACTTCTGTCTCAGAGACACAAAGAGACAGAGACAGAGACAGGAGGTAAAACTCCCGGATAATTATTATTTATTTCAGTTGAAATAAATGCAGTAAAGCCAGTGTGCAGCAACAGTAAATTATAAGACATTTTTACAGGTCAGACAGACATAAAACACTAATTAGTGTCACTTATTATTATTTGTTAAATATAACCAGTTTTTCGGTCTTTACATATTCCTAAACTACTTTTAGGAGTTATATAATTTAGGATAAATTTAACTATATCAAGATGAAAGTCATAATATTATTAGAATGAAGTTGCAACATTAGGAAAATTAAGTAGTAATTTTATAACTCCTACATTAAAAATACTTTAAAATGAGGAATGATGAGCCTCTAGAAGGCTTTATTCTACTAAGATTATGACTTTATTTTTGTATTTTAAATAATTTAGTTTAGTCCTGATAATCTGTCTTAGAAAATATTTTAGAAGATTTATACAGGAACGTGATCCAGTTTTTTCATTTTTTTATTTACAGTAAAACACTTTTAACTTTAAATATTCGCTTTAAATTTTTAAAGCGAATATTTAAAGCTATCTGTTTGATAGCTTTGAAGCTATCAAACAGACTTTTGGCTATGGACCGCGACTTTTCTGAAGAAGCTGTACTGTAATAACTTGATTTTTTACAAGTTATTGTCCAGAAATAACTTGTAAATTTCTGGACAATAATAGTTGTCCAGAAATTTACAACTATTCAGAAATAGTCCAGAAATAGTTTTTCTTCCAAATTGTGTCATTTGAAAGAGAAATGTTCATTAAAGGAAGGGATCTATTTTTTCTTATTGATAACTTTGATCTTTATTAACACAAACTATTTTCACTGCTTGAATAGAAGGACACATAATTGAGTTAATCAGTTGAAGCCATTCTTTACAAACTGTCTGCTTGTTCTTTTTATAAACTAATTGATTTGATTTGTGCATCCTTGCCACATCGGTCTCTTTATGGTTTCCTGTTGTTTGTCGGTTGCTAGGCGACCAGAGATCACCATCTTGGCAGCAGAGCCACTGCCCTCCACATCCTGGTTTCCTGGAGCTGCTGGAGGGATTCCTCCACCTCCTCCTCCGCCTGCACAGATCTGGGGACCTACGATCGCTCCGACGATTCAGGTGAGGTTGGATGATAAACTTTAGAGTCCATTTCTGGCAGGAGATTTAGCAGCAAACATGCTACTGTTATTTACTTTTGTGTTTCAATTACAACCTTTCTTGGTGTTCTGTGCTTTAACTGCTTGACAATCTAAATTTGAAGTAGGCGTGGGCATATATCGTTTTTCATGATAAATGTCTTAACATAAGAATGCTTAGAGCCTACAAAACTGTCTCTGTTGTTCATATTGTTAGTTTTATTATTTTCTCCACTGTTTGTAAGAGAGGGTATCAATAAATATTAATAAATTACAAAATAAGACTAAATGCGGTTAGTGGGTGGAGTTTCTAAATGTAATGTCACAAATGTCCACGGACTCCCCCTACCGATTAACCCTACTGAAGCTCCTCCTGTTACCTAGCAACTCCAGCACAGTTCCACCCGTTACCTAGCAACCCAAGCACAGTTCTGCCCGTTACCAAGCAACCCCAGCACAGTTCCGCCCGTTACCTGGCAACCGAAGCTGAGCTCCAGTGCGTGGTTTTATCGCTGTACGATGGCTGCTGGAAGTGACAAATATTTGTTGTGGACTTAACATCCAGAAACCACTTGCTGCATTTTTGTTGGTTGTGCTTTTCAAAGATGTCCGATTGTATACTTCTGGATCTGTTTGCAGCCATTTTCACATGTGAATGTAAACGTTAAGTTGGGGGGTGTGACCATCAGCAGCTTATTTAGATTTAAAGTGACAAGTTGCCCTAAAACATCTCAAAGAAGGCTGAAATGATGAGACTAAAATTTCATTATCTAAGCTGATTTTGTGTAAAAATGTGAGAAACATGTTTTGTGTAGACCACAGATCTGTCCTAACCTGTTCATGGAAGCTTTATATGTCACCTTCAACCCTTGTTTCCTTCTTCAGCCGCCTCCTTCCTATGAGGAGGTGATCAGAGAGAAAACACAGGAGCAGGTTCTCCATCCTCCTGCCTCCTCCTCTTCTTCCTCGCCTTCGGTTTGTAGAACCACCATCGCCACACAGACTGACCCAGGACCTGATCCTCAGGAGACTCGCGGTAAACCAGGAAGCTGATTTGGAGGGAGTTCTAGATTTGAATGTTTATTATTAAAAGGAGTGTTTTTTGTTCTCAGACAGAAGATCAGCGAGGCCCCCCCGCCCACCTCCCCCATCCTGCACTCCCAGACCTCCAAATGCTGCTGATGTCATCATCACCTCCAGCCAATCAACTGTTAGCTCTTCTGAGGCAAACAGCGTAGCTACCAACACACATCCCGAGCTTCTAACACACACTTCCATACACACGCAATGCTCCGATTTCCTCAGTGACCAGCAGTTGCCTTCAGCGTCAGCATTGCCTGATCCGTCCCCAGATGTGCCCTTGGAGCGCCCCAGGCCACGCCCACGCACTAGGCTAGCTCGCCAGCCAATTAGTGACGAGGTTAAAGTTCAGACTTTGGTGAAGCTGCGTGAGGACAGTTTGGCCACGTTAGCGACGCGTGCAGCCAGTGACGCCACCAACCCAGAGGGGAGCAACGGGAAGTACCTGCAGGAGCTACTGGAGGCGTTCAGCTCCGACGACTGGGGCTTCCCTGATCACTGCAGCGACGACAGCGACCGCAGCCAATCAGAGAGCGAGGACGGAGCGGAGGAAGAGGACATGGCGACTCTGAGAGCAAGGATACAAGCGTTCGAGCAGCAGGTCGCTGATGAGAGCTGTGGAGACTTAAATACTGGGAATGTTGAGGGTTTTGTTGTCACAAAAAGACCAGAGCCTCGACCTCGGCCTCGTCTCCAGGGGCAACCGGCCAAATCCACCCCACCTGTCATCGCTCCAAAGCCCAAAAGCTTTTCACCTTCCCCCAAGCCCTCCAGCAAGGTATTCTGGGAAGACGAAGGTGTTGCTGTGGAAGCAGGCAGCGTAGAAACGGCAGAATCAAACCCTGAAGCTCCGTCTTCTGCAGAAGCATCAAAATCTGATCCAGAGCCAGACATCAAACCTTCCCAAACCCTTGAAAAACCCGCCATAACTCCAAAACCTCAGACTGTAACAGAACCGCTCCCATCCAGCGCCCCAGTCCCGGCGCCCAGGCCGCCTCCACCCAAACTCACCTCCTCCATCAGCAGCGACTCCTTCCCCCCGAGCCCAGGACCCCCAAAGAGGCCTCCAGTCGCCCCCAGAGCTGGCCTGGGCGCACCGCCGCAGAGTGGAGGTGAAGCTACACAGAACACTGTGACCCAAACTGGTGAGTTTTGGTCGGGTTACAAATCCATTCTGAACAACTTTTAACTAAATGGTGTTGAGACTCACTTACAATTTTTATTGAGGTTAATTACATAATCTTTATTTAATTAATCGACAGATTAAGCTCCACATTTACTAACGCTTCAGGTTTGTGTATTGACTTTTCTTATTTCCATTTCTTTTGCCCAGCAGCCATAGAGGATGAGCTCTAAAAGCTTACATGGTTAATTTGATGTGGTTGTGAAACTATTCGTGTCTGTTAGCAGATATCTGCTAAAGGCTTCTGGTTATTTTCCAAATATTTGCTAGAAGGAAGTGTCCCTCTTCCTGTTTACCCTGCCAGATAGCCCGAATTAGCAGCTGCTGCTGATAAGGAAGTTAAGTTATTGACTCAACTCAACAATGACCTGCAGATGAGCTTCGTATAAGATCATTATCATCGCCACTGTTTACTCTGAAGTTGCTACAATGCTGCACAATGGTAAAACATGTATTTCCTTAACTTTAGATGATAATGGTGTTTTAAAAAGAGACTAAAATCTTAAAATTAGCATCAGTCTCCCAGGTTCTGATATCTTTCTAAACTGGATATTTAATCAGAGGTCAGCACAGCAAATAAAACTAAATAATAAAACTCCTTTATTAGAAATCTTTATAACAATCACCAAATAAACAAAATTGTTGATATTAAAATGACCAGTATCATTGATGCTAACACATTAGCATCACATTTCTTGCTTCTTCTACACTGCTGCCTCAGCATTACTTGATGTTAAGTTATAGTCCCTTGATTGATGTGGTTCATATCAAAAAGCCATATTTACCATCATACTGCAGTGACAGACAGCTGCGTCCTCGGTGGACATAGGAGCGTTATCGTATGTCCTTCCTCCCAGACTCTATAACTGTTACTGCTCCCAACAAAGCCAATATGTGTTTACATTCCTGCTGGTAGTTGCATAATAATCTACTTTGTTTTACTTATTTTTCTTCAACGTTTCTGCAATTATTGAACAGCAAGATAAACCTGAACTAAAAACATAAAATGAAAATATTTATTAATATCGTACATAAGAATGGCTAAATGTATAAATGTCTTCTGTCATCCTAACTCAAGGGAAACAGATTTTATTGTGGACTTTATGCGCTACAATGCTGCTTTTTGATTCTCCTGGTTTCAGTCCAGACAAAGAGAACCTTTATTTATCTATGGGTGATAACGGAGGGCTTGTTTTGGCGAACTCAACAGTCAGGAATTATAAAGACATTATTAAAGAATGCAGTGAGATCTCTGGCATTCCTCTTGCCAGTCTTATTGACCTCTGTAATGTCAAATCATTGACGAAAGCTACGACACTACAGGTCGAGTTTCAACCGTTAAGATGCTAGAATGACGCTCTGTAGAACTGACAGACAGACAGTCTGGAAGCAGACTTTATCTTGTCTGAGCTTGGAGATCGTTAATGAGGTTCTTGTTGGTTTTTATGTGTGTATCTGCTGAGTGTGCAGCAACTTGCCCTTCAAGGACAATAAAGTTTAACCAAACTTTACTAGTGAGGTTGCACAGAGTGTGGTGTGGTTGGAGACAGTCTACAGTGAACGCTGTACCTTATTGTTGCTTATAAATGCTGGTTAATCTATTTCTCTTTCTCTCTCGTCACTATGGCCTGAATAAGAAACGTTAATATTTCTAATTAGCAGTCTTTATGGATTGTTGGGAGTCAGCTTTGTTTTATTTTTTATGTCATTTTTAAGTTAGTTAGTTTGCTCTAAGTTGTTCATGAGAGAGACAACCTGGGGGAAGAAACTGTCTCTGTGGCAACAGTTTTTTTTTCCCGCAAATAGTTCTCTGTGGTACTAACTTAAAGATGAAAGTGTAAGTGGTTTGTGTCCAGGATGTGTGTGGTCTGCAGAGATGTTAGCTGGATTGTCTGCTGAATCCTTCTATCCTGATGCTGTGGTTGATATCTGAGTTAGGACAAAGCAATGATGAAAGTAGTACAACCTGCCGCTGCCTCCTATCAGCCATTACTGCAGCTGGTTACCATGGAGACCAAACTGAGGCAGGTGAAGAGGCATTGATGAATAGAGAGTCGGTTTTTGTAATGTTGTTTCTTCCCTCCCAGCTGCTGTTTGAACTTAATGCTGCTTAACTGATATTATCCACAGAAGACAAATACAAAGTCACTTTATTAGATTTAAAATAATAATATTAATAAAATAAGTTATTGATCATAAATTTCTGTACCTAAAGGTTTCTAGTAAACTGTTGTAACTATGAAAGTTGTATCTGAATTCTGTGGTTCTTATGTGGAAAATAGAAAATTCACAAAATGTTTGATTTTAACTTAAAATTAAACATTTAAAGTGAATTTATTTTAATAATCAGGGAACAGTTAAAGCAAGTAAAAAAAAGTCCATTAAAATAATCCAAAATCATCGTATTTTTTGCTAATAAACTGTTTAAATATGTTGTTTATTTACGTATTTATTTAGGTTATCTAAATATTAAAATATTAATAATAAATATAATTGAACATTTAGGTTATTTATTTACTGTTCACCACTAGCAGGTTCTATGGAACCTTCCTAAACTCTATTTAGGGTTCTATAGAACCTGGTGAACAGCTAATATTTAGCAACAAACACAGCAGTTGTTTAGGGGATTAGTTACACTTTAAATGATTTTCCATGTTGTGTTTAGTTCCTTTTTCAGTGAAAGGAGGAAGTATCCATTCCACCGTCAAACCGGCAGCACCAACTTCCCCTCGCAGAGCCAGCGGTAAGACTACAGGCCCTACTGTGTGTCCGAGTTTCTTCCACACTGATCTGGATGTAGCTGCGGCACAATGGCGCGCTTGACAGCTTAGAGACACAAATGCAGCTCATTTGTTTTGTGGCAGAAACATGCAAACATGTGGAGCAGTTTTATGTGCTAAGTGTTTGTGTGTGACTATGTGTTTGGGTCCAGCTCAAAGAGGGAGGCCTGTGTGATGCAATTTAACTTTGTGGGAGGAAAATGGGATGATTGTGTGAGAAGAAACAAGCCCCCACTGTTGTTGTGTGCTTGAAGTGTGTAGAAGTCTTGCTGTGTGTTGCTGGCTGAGTCTTCAGCAGTTTTATTGCCTCCGTAAGTTAGGCCGACAACCAATAGATGCAGACGTTTGGGGCTTTTTGTTGATGCCTCATGGTAGAAATAAAACTGTATCAGTACTTCTTTTATGTCCAATCTTTATATTTTCATCCTGGAAAACATGACTCTGAAGTTCTGCCAAAACCGTATTAATAAGTTGTGATTGGAGCCAAATGTTGCCTTTCTATCATCAAACCAGAGGCAACTTTTATGTTTGGTTTGACATTCAACAAAGTCAAGCTAAACATAAAAGTTGCCTTCAGTCTGCTCTGATTTGATGACAGAAAGGCAACAATTGGCTCAAATAACATTGTTCTAATAGAGCTGAAAAAGAATAATCGTGATTAATCACAATTAGTCGCGATTAATCACGATTAATTGAATATGAAAAATATTCTGCTCTATCCTCTATTTTATTTTCTGGTAGAAAAACTTTCACTTTTTCACAGCAAGCAGAGCAACAAAAGCTGCATTTTGAAATTATTAAGTAATCCAACACTTAATAGGCTCCAACACTCACCTTTTAAACAACAAAGCTTTTCATTGTTGCTGACCATTTTCTTCCCTTAATCACCACAGAGTACTCCTTTTCTGACAAAGCACTGTCTGAAGAGGAGTACTCTCTTCTGAGTGTATCAACAACAAAGTTTGAAACACTTTGTTGCTTCAAAACAAAGCGTTTTGTTTTGAAACTGAGAGTTCACTGTGGTCCGATGAGCTCCACAGTCTCAAGATCTGAAACCACCTTTGGGATTAAATGGGATGAGAGAGTCACATCATGAAAGTTCAGCCAACAAATCTGCAGAAACTGTCATTCTGTCATGGAGAAAAATCCCAGGAATCCTCTATTCCACAAAGAATTAAAGCAAAAATGGCGTCCAGCAACACACAGCTAGCAACTAATTTTTTTCCTGTTTTCCTCCTCCAGCTCCTAGTCTGGCCCCCAAACCAACTGCAGTACCACCGGTGCGTCCAAATCCAAACCCAGTCCCTCTGAAACCTGCAGCGGTCAGTCCTGCTGCACCCACCAAGCCTCCAGGACCGCCGAAACCCCCGACTCCGGCTCCTGCGCCCGCCATGAGGAAAGCCTCCGTTCCCCAGGCCAAAGCTGAAGCTAGCATCCCTGCTAACCCAGCGCCTTCTGGGCCGACTCTCCCTCAGCGGTAAGGAAAGACTGAATAGTTGGGCCTAAACACTTTGAATAATCCTTCTGTGTTTAAGGATGGAGGTGATCATTCTGTTAGTCATTTATGTAGAAAGTTTCTATTTCATCCAGATCTGTGTTTGAGCTTTAATATATTACTTATATCAGCCATTTATATCAGATTTCGCTTCACCTGGTACAATTCTGTAAAAAATAGCTTTTCGGTTAATCCAAAAACTAATCAACAGATCAGTTCTGCAATGTACTGATGTGAAGTCAAGCAGAAACAGCTTTTCATATAATGATGTTAGAAGTATTTTATGATGCTGCTTTGCTATAAATGATCAAGTGTTCACTAAAGTTATTGCATTTCAGGCACTAAAATATCTATTTTCTTCTTTTAATGTATATTAGACAGATTGATTAATCATCAGAATTAAGATTAATCAATACATACAATAATCGTCATTTGCAGCACTGTGTGGCTGCTTCACTCCACCTGCAGAGAACATGTTTAATCTCACTGTCTGTCTGTTTATATAATATTTCTTAAAGTAATCTTTTTGTCCTGCAGGAGTAAAGACACATAAGTTCAGACTGTTTCATTCATATTTTGTCCTTTTCTTTCCCAAGTCCACCGAGTGTTAAGCTCCTCCCTCTTCGTCCTCCACCAGTCAAATCCGCCCCCAGCAGACCGCCTCCCCCAGCAATAAACTCCTCAACCAATCAGATCGCTGCTGCCAAAGCTGTACCGGCTGAGCAGTTGTCATCGGCCAATCAGATGCAGAGTCAGAGGGTGGCAAAGAAAGGACCACCTCTGCCTCCTCGCCCCAAACCTGGACACCCTCTGTACAACAGCTACATGGTACTCTCACACAAACACACATACAATCACAGTAAAACACAGAGTATTGTAGTAATTTAAATTTGTTTTCCAGAAACAGGAAGTCCTGATCGTTCTTGACGATCCAAACCCTGGTCCTGCTGAGTCGCAGCAGGCAGGTGAAGGGACGGATCAGAGCGCCGTTTCGGCCGACATCAGCCCGTCTCAGTGTCTCCTGGACCTGAACACCCAGCCAGAGACGGTCCAACATCAGGTCGGCGAGTCGAAAATGGCCATAGAAGACCTCACCCAGTCAGACTTCCAGGTACAGACCAGATGGAACAAAAAACCAGCTGAGAATCTGTTTTTCTACAACATCCTGAGAACATCAAATCAAGAGGATGATTTTAAGAAATAAATCATTCACTCCCTTAAGAGCCAACGCTGTATAAGTTACACCACTAGGGGGCAGACTAACATGTCTAATACCACAATCTATAATATGATAAACTTTTTAAACTTATGAGTGTATTTTTCTCGTTGTTATTGGTGAATTGCCAACACTTGTTGTTTTAATCTGCTATATAAGCAAATTGACATGGGAACTAAAGCGTAATAAGCAGAACTAACTGGACTTCAAGGAGAATGTTCAGTCAGTGTTGTCTCATGTTTTAAATGTTTTCTCTCTGTTCTTCTTCAGTCCATTCTGCCTGTCCAGCCTGCTGAGCTCAAAGAGCAGCCAGACCCTCCTGCTGTCAGGTTAGAGAGAAACAACGCTCACAAAACGACAAATTAAAGCTGAAAGCAGTAAAAACCAGACGTGCTGTCTGTCTCTGCAGAGGCCCGCGATGCGTCGCTCTGTTTGACTACGAGGGGGAGGATGACGACGAGCTCACCTTCTCTCAGGGCGACGTCATCGGCCTCCTAGAGCTGGTTGGCGAGGAGTGGGGGCGGGGCCAGATTCACGGCCGAACGGGAATATTCCCACTCAACTTCATGGAGGTGGTGGAGCCCCTTCCAGAGCCGTCAGGAGAAACCTCTAAACAGGAGGCGGCAGGAGAAACGGAAAGCTCTGGTGAGACAAAGAAAGCTTTTACTCTCTTAGTTTTACGTCAATGTTAAACTCTTTAATCGCTGGAATGAATATTGACACTCACCTGAGTTAAGTTGGTAACTCCTGGCTCACACAGCAAGATTTTAATACCTCGATTATTAGGACAGGCTCAAGAGATATTCCTTAATTCTAAATAAAGAAAACAAAGCAACCATTTTGGCACACTGGAAGGTTTTTCTGTCCAATATAATCTACAAACTATCACTATTGATTCTTCCTTGGTTGTTTATTCGGAATTTTCCTATGTTCCAGATTTCCCATCTGAAATCTCACAAAGTGAATTTGGCTCAAATTTGGACCGTTTCTGGTTCAAATTCACTAATGGAATGCTTTATTATCGCATTTTAGGCATTAAAATATTTGTTTATATTCATATGTTAATATATTTCTAATATTGTGCAAACAAGGTAAGTGGTTAAATGAAAAATGTTCCATTTTTCTTTATTCAGTTAATCACCAAATCGTAACCTAAGACTTTTTTTATTGTCATGTATTTGATCAAAGACAATGTTTTGTCAGTCGAAACATCGACTGACAATTTAAAAGTCTTGCTGTGTGAATAAGGTATAACAGAAATACCCTGTTATACCCTGGCATAACAGTGTTCAAAACTGGCAACAAAATATCACTACACATGATCATGTTTGAAATGCTGCGACTTTAAGGAAATGGAAACATTTCAGATTGTAAATAGAAACAGAGGATAAATAAGTTCTTGTAATGCTTGTGTACTTTTGTGATTGAGCAGTCAGGATTAGATAAGTAGCAGAGAGAGAGAGCAGCTAGCTGTCGTCAATTTGGACTTCGTGTTTTCTTCTAAGGTCAGTATCTGAATAACCAGACAGAAACATGTTTATATAGAAAACTACAATATTCTTGATGTTGTACAAGTTATTAAATGTAATTCTTTTGGCACAATAACAGAGAATTGTTTACTAACTGTTTTCACTGTCTGCTAATCCAACTTCTAGTTTTTGAACATGTTATATAAATGTATAATTAAATAAATCTGGTTTTGTTGTAAGCTTTGTTATTTTCTCTCTGCTTTCATTTTAAAGCTTTTTATACATTATCTTTAAAAATAATCTTTCTAATTTTTTTGTGTATTTTTCCTCAGCAACATTACATCAACCATCAGATTTAAAGGTGAGTGTGTTTAGTTTTATCTATGTACATCACTGTGTGTCATTAAAACCATATTTTCAATAATGAAGTCTTTAAAGCAGCACTGATTTTAGTCAGTGTATGAAATTATAAACGCTCTAAAACGTAATTGTTTGTGTAAATAGACAGAGGAGTGGATGGTGGCTCTGTTCGACTTCCCGGGTCAGACTGCAGAGGACTTGTCCTTCCAGAAGGGGGCGCTGATTCAAGTGACGCAGCATGTTGATGCAGAGTGGAGGAGAGGACGACTGGATGGGAGGGAGGGACTTTTTCCTGCTGCTTTCACACAACCCACTCAGCGTACGAGAATACACTCATTCATAAAGCTGTTTAAGTAATTATAAGGACTTTAGACAAAAAGGGAAAATAAAAGAATAAAATAAGAGTTTACAGATACATTTTAAGCTCAATTTGTGGAAATTTAAGGTGTCAGGCTGATATTTTATTGAGTAATAGTTTGTTTTTGTTGACTTTTATAAAGGCGACTTCTGTTTTTTATCTGTTTTATTTTTCCCATCAGCTCAGCCAATCACAAACCAGCAGTCTGCAGCTAAAGGAACGGCTAAAGCTGTGTTTGATTTCACAGCAGAGAACGAGGATGAGCTCACACTAAAGGTATGTAAAATTATTGTGTTTTTTTTTTTATTCAACCCTCTGCTGAAATCATTTGTGACAGATTTATGTTGCTTCGTCTCCGGCAGGTCGGTGACATCCTAACACAGGTGGAGCCGGTTGATGAGCAGTGGATTCTGGGAGTTGTAGGCGGAAAACGTGGGATTGTGCCTAAAAACTACATTTCATTCCTCTGATGAGGAGTTAACAGATTTTTGAACGTTTGACAACACCACAGGGATGTTTCCTGTGTTGTTTTTTTATCTAGCATTTTTGGATGAAAACATGAATAAATCCATTCCAGTATTGCTTTTTCTTTAGTTTTTATTGCCAGGCGGATGTCAAAGGACCTGAATGAGCCTGGATAGTTTTTATTGGTACTGAACTGGAGACGGAGAGAGTCTGTAATCTCAGATTTAGACATCAGATTTAGATTAATGGAAACAATTACGCATTGATGGACTGTTGATAGTTTTATTGCGTTGTTTCTTCTGGACTTGATCATTTCTCTTTTTCATTCACTGTTTTTCCTGATCAGTAGGAGAACTGGATCGATCTTCAATTTTACCGCCATTATGGGATTTGATCACTGCTTCAAAGACCCTTCCTTCTCTTTTTGCAATTATGACCTGTCAGTAAATACAAAATATGCAATTAATTCACTTTAACTGAACTGTTAATTGATTGTGCAAAATAAAGCATTTCGTTTCCTTTTTCCAACCATTTGCTGATTTAAATGATGCATGAATGGAACTGAATGAATGTTTGGAGAATAGTTCTCTGAAGGTAAGTATCTGCAGTTAGGATGTTTTTTTCTGGCTCCTTTTCTGTTAAAATTATAAAAAGGATTTCAACAGTTCTCTATGTGCTGCAGAAGCCATATGTTTCTACTACTATTAAATGATACTGTTGTGATTAAAAGCAATTACCTTAGTTAAAATCACCTCTTAAAATATTGCTGTGCTTATTTTGTCTTGTAAGGTTTTTCTTTTTCATGATTTTCTAAAAAAGAAAATAATGTCCCATCAATAACTGAAACTATTCAGATACTAAAGCAGCCCAGACCATCACACTGCCACCACTGTGTTTTATTGTCACTTTGATGTTCCCTTTCTGAAATACGGTTAGTTTTACATCAGATTTGATGGGGCAAACACCCTTTTTTTTATTAATCCAATTTTTTCTCATAGCTCCATTAAATTATTTTTCTCCAGTACAGGCCTTGGCATGAACTTTTTCCTGCACTGAGAGCAGCTGTGGATTCTCTTCAGATTTTTTCCAACCCAGTATTGTTTGAGTTGGATATCAAGTCAGCAGGAGCAAAAGTTTAATACGGTTTTTTTCTCAGTTTTTGTGGTTGAGTTGGTAGAATTGTCATAATGTCTACATCTGTTTTAATAGGACATAGGATTTGAACTGGATTTGATTACATGGACATGACTGAACAGTGTTGTGGAGACACCTGCAGGACTTTTGGACTTTTTATATTTATTGGATGTAATGATTGATAGAAGTATTGTTGTTGTTGTCGTATTACTGTTTTCTGGTCAGTCCATCAAGACAAAGTGAAATTCAGTTTGCAGATTTTTAAACTGGCAGAAAAGAATGTTTTTGAAGATTAATATATTTTTTCACTTTTATCAGAGTAGCAATCTTTTTTCCACATTGTCATAATAGAATCACCAGGGAAGAAATACATTTTGATCTCTAGTGGTTGCAGTACATACCTGTTTCTTTGTGATCTTAACTTTTTGTAACAAGTTTAAAATCAATCAACTTGACACGGACAGAAAGCAAAACAACTTTATTATTTTGGTTAAATGTCTGATTACTACAAACACAATCATATAGAAAATGTTCATTAATTTTGTCATTAAAACAACAATTTACTATATGTCTTATTTTCACTTAAGCACCAAATTTTGAATAACAAAATCTAATATTTGGCTAAATAAAATAGCACCCAAATCAATAAGAAGGAAAAAAATGTTTTAATTAACAACTGCACCAGTATACAAAATGTAATTCACCATTTGATCACATCAAATAAAACACACAACTTATAAAATTATGCCTTATATTTTGTAATATCATAACAACAAGCCTTGCTATGAGTCGAAATTGAAAACAAAAGCCATAAAATATATAGTTCTAATGTCAACTCCAAAATGAAAATGTATTGCTAAATTACTGTGAAGTATAATTAAAACCATATTTACATTTGTACTTGCCACAACATTGATTCACAACCCCAGTATTTTCATCTTCCAGAATCAGTATTTAACCAGTTAACAAGGAAATACACTAATGGCAATACAAAGTAAAAAAGGAAAAAAGTATGGACTTAATTATGAAACTAATCAATTAAATGGATAAAATGATGCAACAGATTCAACTTATTATTTTTGAAAATTGGCCAATTGGTCGATTTTACCACAAAAAATTTATTTACATCTCAATAAACCTCTCAGCATTTGAAATGGTAAAGTTTTAAGATTATCTATAATAAAACAGAGATCTAAACTGAGCTACTCGGCTTCAGTTTATCTTAACTGAATGAACTCTGCACTATTTCCTTTTGAACGTGAAAGCCAAATCCCAGCATGTAGAAGCTGAGTGAATGTGGTCTCAGCTTCATGGAGGAGAGTCATCTGAGATCCATAGACGCTGTAGAAAGACAGAATACCTGCTCTGTGGTCGAGGTACACTCCTATTGTGGAGGAATAGGCGTGTGTGACAGGAATATCCACATTATCGCCATCACCATAATATGTATAGTTATTCAGCTGGCAAGCCAATGCCCAAGAGTTTTCATTCAAGCCAAAGGAACTCTCTTCTGTGTCCCCTGTTCTTTCTATGTCATCATAAGCTACGGCTATTTCCACTGATCTGCCACTCCACTCTACCTCCCAATAACAACGTCCAGTCAAACGTTGTTTACTCAGTACCTGCCATCTTTTAGTAAATCTGTCTTCGTGATCTTCATAATATTGGTTTTCATTGGTCATTGTTACTTTTCTGTTGCCTTCAGATAATTCCAGAAATTTGTGTGCTGTGTTTTTACTCAGTGTGAGTTTCCTTGAATGCTTTAAGAAGTCCTCCCTCGTCTTTGGTTTTGATGGTTGTGGTAAAACATCTGCTATGGCGGCTGTTGGTGAACTTCTTTTTGGTGGGTCTCTCAGGATGTCCAAGAGTTTATTTTTGAGCTCTGACACAGCTGCTGTCACATCTTCAAAATATGGAGGACGGATGTTGATGCTGGATGAGTGTGTCGACTCACTGAGTGCTGGCAGTGAGGGGTAGTTGAGGAGAAACTGGTTGTGATCCTCTGTGTGTGAGAGCTGCTCCAGCTCAGCATTTTTCCTCTTCAGCTCAGTGATCTCCTGCTCCAGCTTCTCCTGAACATCTTTGACTCGACTCACTTCAGTTTCCTGCTGGGATCTGATCTGCTGCTTCACCTCAGAGCTTCTTTCCTGGAGGAGACGGATCAGCTCAGTGAAGATCTTCTCACTGTCCTCCACTGCTTTATCAGCAGAGACATTGATGGCCTCCACCTCCTGTTGAAGCAGCTTCACATCTTTCTCTTGGTTCTCGATTCTCTGATGGATTTGTTGTCGACTCTCCTGGAGCTTCTTCTGCTTCTCAGCTCTTTCTGCTGTAGCTGGGACTGTTTCATGGCCTTTATGTTCATCCATAGTGCAGAGATAACAGATACACTGCTGATCAGTACGACAGAAGATCTTCATCACCTCATCATGACGAGAGCAGATGTTCTCCTGGAGAGTCTTAGAGGGATTCACCAGCTTGTGCTTCTTCAGTCCAGGGACATCATAGTGAGGTTGCAGGTGATTCTCACAATAAGAAACCAAGCAGACCAGACAGGATTTGACAGCTTTCATCTTCCTCACAGTGCAGATGTCACAGGCCACATCTTCAGGTCCCACAAGGCAATCATCATCAGGAGCAGGTTGTGGTGCAGTCTTCCTCACATCCTCCACCAACTCTGCTAACATGGTGTTTTTCACCAGGACAGGCCTCGGTGTGAACTGCTGTCTGCACTGAGGGCAGCTTGTCTTCATCATCCCAAAAACTCCCAATACAGTACAAGCAGTAGTTGTGTCCACACGGGATGGTCACTGGGGTTTTCAGTAAATCCAAACAAATCGAACAGGAGAATTTTACAGAATCCATCTGAGATCCTTGCTGTGCCATTTCTCCTCTGGTGAACAGTTACTGTGTGTTAGGTTTCGTTTCCTCGAAGCAAATTTGCTGCGCAACAGGTCTGTAACGTGTCGGTACGTAAAAGGGGAGTAACCAGGAAGAGGAAATGAGTTTTAGTCACACTGTTAGAAGAGATGATGAAAGGTTTACTCCTCCTGGAACAAAAACTCCTCCCTGTTTTCAGAGCGAGTGGACACTTCTGGGAAATCTGTTGTTTTGTGGTTTACATAAGCTCCATCCTTTTATTATTTGACTAACTAAAATATGTCCACACTCACAATAAATATTCTGTTCTATTGAGAAATACCAACCATTTGGAAAAAAGTCAAGTTTTTATTATACATTTACAATTGTTAGAACAACTCCAAACATACATAAATGTTTTTAACACGTATTTAACATAAACACATTAATGTTTTCATGTGTAAGTCATGAGACTTAAACATTAATCTACAGTCCTTTGCTTCCACCCAGTGTTCATTGTTTGGTGCTGCAAAAGACCTGATATAAGACATAGTGAAATAAAAGCCTGACTCATTTAAAGATATGCAAATATCTGGTCTTGATTGTATGTGACACAACTACATAATTAAAGAAGCAACTGCTGTACAATCATTGTATTTGTTAAAGATAAAACTCTTGACCTGTCTTTGCCACCTGCTGTGAGACAGTTTTGCCTCTTCATCTCAGTTACAGCATGTGACACTTGTTTAAGGGAGGTCAGTGAAAAATTGATCAAAAGGGTTTAACAATATTTTAACCTTAAGTCCTGTGATGGACTGGCTACCTGTCCAGGTTGTGCACCGCCTCTTGACCAACGACTGTTACCGCTCAACACCAGCTGTGCTGTAAGCCTGCAAGCAGGATGGATAAATGGATGAATTTAACTGGTGTCCATCACCTTTCAGCAACAAAACTTTAATTTTCTAAGAAAACAGGAGTATCCCATAGAAAACAAAACCCAGCTTTCTTTTCTCTTAAATTCACTCAATCTTTGGCTCTATTTACTTCTTCAACGTTATCTCCTCAAGGCTCCTGCATACTTCAATTGACATGACGACATCAGCTCCCATTGATGTAGACCTTGAAGAAAGAGAGAGCTGAAAGACGTTTCAGGTCTTTCATTTTACATCACACTTATTATGTTCGAAGGGAAGGATCCAGAAATATGTTCTCAAACTATTTAATTTAATCTTTTGAGATTATGAGAAACTCAATCTACAGTGTCAGCATTGATTAGTGCTTCCTTAATCTGTAATTCCAGACTTTATTCTATAGTTCCCCGTTCATATACAGTATGTTTCTACCTTTAAGTCAGTCAGTCATTCCTTTTTTACGTCGTCTTTAAGGAAACAAATGGAAAAAAAAGCCTTTTGTCAGGCTAAAAATTTAAGTTAAGTGACATCTTTAAAGTGATATACTGGTTTTGTACCAGTACCATATACCTCACTGTAAAACGTCTTCCACATTGATAATGTTCTCCTTTCATTTCCACATCTTTGATATGTTTTGGTGAATTACCACGTTTTGTTGGTATTCGGCAAAAGTGAAATTGATAGAAAAATATGTTCATACTTTGGACAACTCTTCAGCCCCATATGTGGAACATATGGCTCTATGAATCCTCTGTAATTGCAGATAGCTTAGCAGTTCACATGCAGCTTATTGGGACCTTGAAGTAACTGAAAGAAATGTTGTGTAACTCACCAACGGAGGAAGTGGTGAGGTTGTGGTCCTTCAACAAAGTTTTTCTGCTCTTGGTACAGAGATATTATAACTTTTCAAAAGATTTTGCATTAGTGTGTATTAGGGGAAGTACGTTGTGCAAGGATGAGGTGGCATGCTTGCATGTGCGTATATGACGGAGCAAAGCTGAAGCCGTGGACTGTCCTAGTTGCAGCAAGAAGTCTTATAGAATGATTAATATGTCATTTGTAACAGTCAGTAGCTATAATTACGAAAGACATGAAATGATCACCAATGAACAGAAAAAATAGTTATTGTTCTGTGAAAATATTGAACCGGCATATATTGAAGGTATCAGTTTGGTTAAGTACAGTAATGTCTCCACATCCAAACACATGGACAAATATATTTTTTATTTTGTTGCATTTTTCCTGACAATTTATGAGAATTAATTCCCATCATATATATACTGATTCAAAATCAGACTTTAGAAAGACAGACAGAAAATAATACATTTTATTTGAGGGCACTTTTAAAAACTCAGTCACTTTTATCACTGTGCATACGCAGCTCAAATTTCCAAACTCTAATGTCCAATTCAGATTTTTTTCATTAATTTCTATACTCAAGTTGATCCTTATCCAACGAAATAGTGACTGATGTTCCAGTGTCCCTATTTGAGTTTGACAAACTCGGTTGAATCCCCATTAAAGAAAGGCCCAACGCCAGCATATAGTGGCTGAGTGAATGTGGTCTGGACTCTGTGCAGGAGAGTCATGGTTTCAGAGACGCTGTAAAAAGACAGAATACCTGCTCTGTGGTCCAGATACACTCCGACTCTGGAGGAAACTGGACCTGATACTGGAGTTTGAACGTTGTTGTGTAAAAATGTGTAACTGTCTGTGTCACAACTAAATGACCAAGATATGTCATTGAATCCAAATAAACATTCATTTGAACTTCCTCTACCGATGTTCTTGTATGAAACGGCTACATTAACTCCTCCTTCTCTCCACTCCACCTCCCAATAACAACGTCCAGTCAGACTCTCTTTGCTCAGAACCTGAAATGAATCTGTGAATCTGTCTGGATGATCAGGATAAGATTGTTCTTCTTTCATTGCTGTGACTTTTCTGTTTGCCTCAGATAATAACATAAATCTGTTTGCTGTGTTTGGATCCAGAGTTATTTCTTGTGAATACTTTAAGAATCCAGCTCTGGATTTTGGTTCTGGTTCTGAGAGTAAAACATCCACTTCAGTAATCGTCACTGAGATGTTTTTCCATGCATCTTTCAGGATGTCCTGCACTAAATGTGTGATCTCTGACACAGCTGCTGTCACGTCCTCAAAGTGTCTCAGAGGACGGATCTTGATGTTTGATGAGTGTGTCGACTCACTGAGTGCTGGCAGTGAGGGGTAGTTGAGGAGAAATCGGGTGTGATCCTCTGTGTTTGAGAGCTGCTCCAGCTCAGCGTCTTTCCTCTTCAGCTCAGTGATCTCCTGCTCCAGCTTCTCCTGAACATCTTTGACTCGACTCACTTCAGTTTCCTGCTGGGATCTGATCTGCTGCTTCACATCAGAGCTTCTTTCCTGGAGGAGACGGATCAGCTCAGTGAAGATCTTCTCACTGTCCTCCACTGCTTTATCAGCAGAGACATTGATGGCCTTCACCTCCTGTTGAAGCAGCTTCACATCTTTCTCTTGATCCTGGATTCTCTGATGGATTTGTTGTCGATTCTCCTGGAGCTCCTTCTGCTTCTCAGCTCTTTCTGCTTCAGCTGAGACTATTTCATGGCCTTTATGTTCCTCCATAGTGCAGAGATAACAGATACACTGTTGATCAGTACGACAGAAGATCCTCATTACCTCCTCATGATGTGGGCAGATGTTGTCCTGAAGTTTCTTGGAGGGGTCCCCCAGTTTGTGTTTCTGAAGTCTAGGTACCTCATAGTGAGGTTGGAGATGACTCTGACAATAAGACACCAAACACACCAGACAGGATTTGACAGCTTTCATCTTCCTCCTAGTGCAGACATCACAGGCCACATCTTCAGGTCCAGCATAGCAGTGATCAGCTGGAGCAACTTGAAGTCCAGCCTTCTTCAGATCCTCCACCAACTCTGCTAACATGAAGTTTTTCTTTAAGATAGGCCTTGGTATGAAAGTCTCTCTACACTGAGGGCAGCTGTGGATTCTCCTCTCATTGTCTCCATCCCAGTGGTCTTTAATGCACTTCATACAGTAGCTGTGTCCACAGGGAATAGTCACTGGGTCCTTTAGTAGATCCAAACAGATGGAACAAGAGTATTTTGCTAATTCCATGTGATTTCCTTGCTGTGCCATTTCACTTTTGAATGTCTATTCAAACAGGCCAAATAAGGATTTTTCTTCTTTACTCACTGATTTGCAGCAGGTTAACTTGTCTGCTCTTGAACTTGATTCAACAGTGATTCTGAAGTTGTCTGATCTGAGAATAAAAGAATAAAGAAATAAGCTGTTAGGGTGTCAGTGTTTGAAACAATGGGAGTGGTTATCACTGCTTGTGTCTTTAAAGAGCAGTTTAAATCCTTAGAGCCACTATACACCTATACAGCCTTCTCTGTTGACTCTATAAAGCTTCTGTGAGTAACATTTTAAGCAGTAATCTGATGAAGTATTTTAAAAGTCTTGCACAGTTTTATCTGTGTTGTATGAGGAATGAAAACAAGAAGAAAATTTGATGTTTACTTTGAGTCACATTGTCTTTAACATGCTAAACTGGTTAGGGTTGGACTGATGTCTAGCACCTTCCTCCAGGTTATAACCCAGATGTGTAAAAGATCCAATTACTCACCCTTTTCTTTACTCACTGATTTCCAAGGTCCCTTCTCTATGATTGTGACTTTAACTGGTTCCCTTCCTGTCTGCCCTGGCCTGATCAGCCTTCATATGTATCGTGTGCGATTCCTCCCCATTTTTCACAACCACTTCAGAGGTCGTACAAGCCTTTCAATGCAATGTATTGTACACAAACAATTTGATAAACGACCCTCACTGATTAGCCAATGGACGAATCTTGCAAACTCCAAACGACATCTCAACCACTAGTGTACCAGTAGACATGGCGTCTAAAATCCCAGAGCTGCATGATCATGAGCAGCGCCAGCAGCACATGCATCAGCTTTTGGACTGGAATGACCAGCCCGCTTTTCTCGGAAGAATGGGCACAAATTGAAGAAGTGAGAAATGGTGCAGCTCTGGTCAACGTTCTGCTGGAACTATAGTTCTGCCCCGGATTGTGTGAAACACCATATTATTCTAGCTGGGATGCGTCTTTTGACTGCATTACCTACTGTAATTCCCAAAGGTTGTGCATCTTTAAAAAAAACCCAAAAAAAAACAAGGACCACAAATATGAGATGTATGTTTAGTGTATGAACAGCAAACATTTAGCGCCTAAAGTCATATGAATCATTTGAAACAAATATCTATTCCGTCAGACTCATCCAGCAACTGCAGCTTTTGTGTTCCCCATCTGTATTTAGTTAATTCAGCAGTGGTTTCATGTTCTTATTCTGAAACTGCAGCATGTAGAGTGAATAAGGTCTGAACTCTGCCAGTATGAAACTGTTCTTACATTGAGGGCAGCTCGGGATTCTCCTCTGATCTTCTTGTCCCCAAAAGTCTTTAACACAATTCACAGTAGCTGCATCCACATGGAAAAGGAATCAGCACTTTCAGTAGATTTAGACAGATGGAGCAATAAAATTTCCCTGAATAAATCTGATCTCCTCTCTGAGCCATTTTACTTCTCAAAAACACAGAATCTCTCAAGTTTCTATTCCTCCTGTAGTTGTGTCTCACAAGAAGCCAAACATCGGTTTGTTACTTACTGATCAGCAGCAGTTGTTCAGCTCTGTGATCCTACCGGTCATAAAGCTGTCAGATGTAAAATGGGAGGGAATATAGCAGCAGAGCTGAACTGTGTCTTTAATAGAAGAAATAACGTAGCAGCTATTGTTGGGAGGGGCAGAGGATCTACAAAGGCATTAGACTGCTGCTGTATTTCTTATTCTTACTTCTTCTTCATACTTCATTTCCTGCTTTTGGCCATTTGAACACATTTAGTGGAAATATTTATGCATTTTTCTGTATGATTCCTTCTAGCTAATTTCTTGATATAATTCTCTTTCTGTGAGTAAAGTTACAAGCACTAGAGTTAAGATATTGTGTTCGGGTGATAATGAGGTTTTGCAATCAGGACATCGGTTTTTAGGAGTCATTGAGTCGACTATGAAGTTCTCTTTTTACCAAAGTGTTTTAGAGGCCAATTTGAGGTAATCTGTGGAACAAGTGAAGATTGGTTTAAACAGCGTCACCGCACTCACAAAATTACTAAGCAGCGGCTGAAATCATGAATCAAGCTGTCACTTAAATAGAAGATCGTTTGGCAGAATCCATCAGACGTCTTCGCGTTGCCTCGTCAACTTCCATCAACACAGTTGCCCAAGTTTCAGATTCCTTATATCAAACATTTGCCTCTCTTAGTCAGACCTCAGAGCCATAAACTGTGACAGAAGTGTGAGGTTTTAAATTCTCATCTATGTTCTTGGAAAAAGTAGATCACGTTTTGCTAAATTTAATAGTATTACTTTAAGTATTTAATATTACTGAAATAAAATGAGCTGGAAATCTAGTTGTGATTCAGAACTTTGTTGCACAGTCGGTTTAAACGATTACACATCCGTCTTCTGAACCTGGGAGATCTGAGCCACATGTTAAGCAATAAGTTACACATCTTGGTGTCGCCCTGGATTCAGGTTTTAACAAACATCAACCGCCTTTTGGAGAGATGAGTCTGGACTTACCATGTCTGTGCCAGGGATTTCTCTGAGGGATTTTCCTGTGGTAGTCTTGTTTTTCTTTGAAAAGATGCTTAAATGAAGTAGTATTGTTACCACAGTAGTTAAAACACCTCTTAAGTACTTGCAGCACATTTTATATTTATCTGTATGGCAGTTCCAAGTCCCTCCCCTTTTTCTGTGCTTTCGCTTGCTGCAGCATGACAAGTTGCTCAACTAGACTCAGTCAGGGTGAGTCACAAACAAGAAGCAGTGCTGAGAAAGGGGCAGGGACAAGAGACAGACGGAGAGAAAGAGCTGTTTGCATTGGCAAATATACTGTACATTTTACAATATACATCCTGCATCAGTAGTAGTTGTCAATTTGTCTTTTTCTGTTTCCACCTGTCCTGTTGCAGCACTTCAGACATAACATAATAAGCTGGTTGCCTTCATGTCCCAGGATGGTTTTAATCTACAAAAAGTATCTGGAAATGGCCTCCTTATTTATTAAATCAAGACTTTATTCAGAACCGGAGGCAGGTCACATTGATGCAATATAAATCTATATTTGTATGACTCGCAACCATTTGGATTATTTGTGTATGGATGAGTGTTTGGGGTAGAGTTAAGTGTATGTCTTTATTTGTCACCTGGAGGTTTATCGTTGTTAAATAAGAGAGAACAATAGAAAGCCTGCAACTCCAGAACACTACTGCAGTTCAATGAAATTTATTTAAATAATCTTTGAATTTTGGTAGTACACTAATCTCAATTTACTTTCAATTTTGTCTCTAAAATCAGAATTTGATTTTTTTTAGATACAAAATCAACATACAAAATGTTGATTTTGTATGTAAATTTGGATCTGTGTAGTTTTATCCATAAGCTAAGTGATAGATGCACGCCGTTTTTTAAAACATTCCTTGAAAACAGCAGGAAGCATAATCACATTGTAACTTTTAAATACTTTCTCAAGAAAATGTATTAATAAACAGTCATATCATCTCAATGTTTGCTTATATTATCTTGACATCATCCAGTACAGCAGAAGTAGACGGCACCCATATAGGTTATGTTTTTTCACACTCTGCACAAATCAGTCAATTTAATTCAGTTTAATGAAATAGCTCTGATTCACAACAAATCTTAAGGCAAGTTACAGAACAGATTCTGATCATATTCAGAAATACTCAGTTCAGACCAATCTTACAAACAGATTCAGTTACAAACATTCCAGTTACAAAAGATTGCAGTTAATTTAATTTTAATAAGGCGACTGACATGTGACTTTGCAGCAATCCTTCATGATGAGCAAGCATTTGGCAAAAGTGAAAAGATAAAACTCCTCCTTAAAACTCTTTTAAATAAATATCCAGCACAATAATGGCTGAGGGTTCTGCACCTCTTGTGTAGGAGGCTAATGGTTCTAAAGTGCAGCATGGCAAAAACATACTGTGGCTTATGAAACTAGAAGTGGTAAGCCACATCTGCAGATCAGTTCAATTGCATTCACTGACTTGCATTTGTGTTTGGTAAAAAGGATACTAACGTGCTTTTTGTGTGAAAAGATAGAATTCAATTTCGTACTTAAGAATCGGTGACAAGAAAGGCAAAAAAAAAAATCTATATTTACACAACTTTCTTATTGTTCTGTGACTCCAAATTTACAGACACTTTTTGCCTTTAGTGTCTGCATAGCCCAGTCAGTTAAAAATGACAATTAGAATGTCCTTAAGTGTTCTTACATTTGAACATTTTATTATGTATGTTCAGTTACTTTGTTTAACCTTGATAAACGCAGCAGTTCCATCATTAAACAGCCAAATCCCAGCATGTAGAGGCTGAGTGAATCTGGTCTGGACTCTGTGCAGGAGAGTCATGGTTTCAGAGACGCTGTAGAAAGATAGAATACCTGCTCTGTGATCCAGGTACACTCCAATTCTGGAGGAAACTGGACTTTTAATGGAAGTTTTTTCTTTGTTGTGCCAGAATGTGCAACATTTATTGTAACAACGTAGTGCCCAAGATTTGTCATTAAATCCAAGCTTTGATTCATCTGATTGTCCTGTTCTGCTGATATTCTTATATGAAACTGCTACTTCAACTCCTCCCTGACTCCATTCTACCTCCCAGTAACAGCATCTAGTCAGACTCTCTCTACTCAGAACCTGAGACCAACCAGTGAATCTTTCTGGATGATCCGGATAAGCCTGATGCATGAGCGATACTTTTCTGTTTTCCTCAGATAATAACATACTTCTGTGTGCTGTATTCAGATCCAAAGTTATTTGTTTTAAATATGTTAGGAATTCACTTCTGGTCTTTGGTTCTGGTTCTGACAGTAGAACATCTACCGCAGTGATTGTCAGTGCAATGTTTGTCCATGTGTCTCTCAGGATATCCTGTAGTTTGTCTCTGAGCTCTGACACAGCTGCTGTCACATCCTCAAAGTGTCTCAGAGGACGGATGTTGATGCTGGATGAGTGTGTCGACTCACTGAGTGCTGGCAGTGAGGGGTAGTTGAGGAGAAACTGGGTGTGATCCTCTGTGTGTGAGAGCTGCTCCAGCTCAGCGTCTTTCCTCTTCAGCTCAGTGATCTCCTGCTCCAGCTTCTTTCCTGAACATCTTTGACTCGACTCCTTTCAGAGCTTCTTTCCTGGAGGAGACGGATTAGCTCAGTGAAGATCTTCTCACTGTCCTCCACTGCTTTATCAGCAGACATTGATGGCCTCCACCTCCTCTTGAAGCAGCTTCACATCTTTCTCTTGGTCCTGGATTCTCTGATGGATTTGTTGTTGACTCTCCTGGAGCGCCTTCTGCTTCTCAGCCCTTTCTGCTGCAGCTGGGACTGTTTCATGGCCTTTATGTTCCTCCATAGTGCAGAGATAACAGATGCACTGCTGATCAGTACGACAGAAAATCTTCATCACCTCATCATGTTGAGAGCAGAAGTTCTCCTGCAGGTTTTTGGAGGGATTCACCAATTTGTGTTTCTTCAGTCCTGAAACATCATAGTGAGGTTGGAGGTGATTCTCACAATAAGATATTAAGCAGAACAAACAGGACTTGGCGGCTTTCATATTCCTCCCAGTGCAGACATCACAAGCCACATCTTCAGGTCCAGCATAGCAGTAATCAGCTGGAGCAGTTTGGAGTCCAGTCTTCTTCAGATCTTCCACCAACTCTGCTAGCATGATGTTTTTCATCAGGTTAGGCCTCAGTGTGAACTCTTTCCTGCATTGAGGGCAGCTGTAGATTTTCCTCTGATCTTCTCCATCCCAGTGGGCTTTAATACAGTCCATGCAGTAGCTGTGTCCACAGGGAATAGTCACCGGATCCTTCAGTAGATCCAAACAGATGGAACAAGAGTATTTTGATGAATCCATGTTTATTCCTCGTTGCCCTGTGTACTCAACAGTTGTCAGTTCCTGTTCTTTACAGTACAGCAATTCTACCAAGCTGTCACCTTTAGATGGGAGGAACCAGGAAATAACTTTTCAGACTGTCAGATCTGAACTTTGTGTTGCGGTAAGGGGAGTGGTTCTCTTTGTTTGCTTTACGACAGGTCAAATACAAATTGGAGTCTACAGTAGAAACATACATTTATCTCACCTTCAGCTGCTGCCTCCAGAATTATTTAATCGGTTTTCAGGCTTTGTTGTATTTGTCTCACAAAGTCATTTGTGTTTGTATCATGTTACAGATTGAGTAAAAGTCATTGCTACTGGAAATGTGTTGCACTTCTTTAGCTTGCACACACCACCTGTTGCTATATGTCTTGGTTTAAAAGATTTGGATGTCAGTTTCTTCTGCTGAAATGTTTATTTTAGATTTATGTTTATTTTTATTTGATCATTTATATAGCACATTTTCAGCAACAAGGCAATTCAAAGTGCTTTCCATGAATTAATAAGGAAATACAAGCAAAATGAACTCAGCACTTTTTAGCCTTTTCACCAAATACTCTTTTACTCACGTAATTTTTTGGATGACTACTTTTACTTGAGTAAAATGTACCAAAAACGTCCTAACGCAAATATGGACTTAATGAAAAGTATGTTTAATACCTGATTTAAGGTTATTGTCAAAAACATACTTTTAATCAGACAAATTAGCCTAATCTGAACACAAATTATTGGATATTTGAAATTTATTTGAAAATTGAAAACAATTATTTGTATGCAAAAATCTATGAAGTGCATTACAACATCCTGTACTTTAAACAACAAGGTTGGTTGGAAGACCGACACAAAAGATCTGCATAAACGAGGTATTAACTCAGTACAGAACCTGCTGTGGACTGCATGAAGTTGTCAAAGTTTTTTTTTTTTTTTTTTGTTGAAGTGTTATCAGGGATTTAATGAATACAGATGCTTTTAAATTTGGTCCAACCTAAAGATCCTGCATCAGCCAATCACTTCTTGGTTCTCTTGGTGTGACACTTAATACACAGAAACCTGCCATCCAGTGGATAAACTTGATATTGATCTACTTCAGTTGAAAATGGACGAGCACAGTCCTCGCATTGGTAACATTTCATGTGGTAATTCTTCCCCAGAACCACCAGTTTCACCGTTTTTTCACTGCCAGGAGCTGGAACAATGGGTTCTTTACAGGTTTCACACTGAGGAGAGAAATGCTTGTGGTAATCCTGTACGCAGTAAGGCTTGTTGTCTTCACCTGCAATAAATGGGAGTCCATCCAGAGTGCAGGAGCAGGTGCTGCACAGGAAGCATCGGACATGGAAACACTTTCCCATGGCCTTCAGGATATGGTCAGTGATTTTCTCTCCACATTGAGAGCAGTAAGCCAGGGAAGTCATGTAGCAACGTTTACATTCTGGTGAGCCTTCCTTGTTGTAAAACTGCATGCCCAGCAGGGAGCGATGACAGCTCATGCAGCAGAAACAGCTGGGGTGGAAGACTTTGCCCATTGCCTTCAAAGCTGGCTGAGTGCTGGACAGATCCTTGCCACATTTCCCACAAATCTTTGAAGGAGTGGAAGTGGGAACAGATGCTGGTTTGTCTTTGCTGAAATGTTTGATCAATTTCTTCATGTTTGGAGAGACACCATCAGCTGGAACTGGGTCTGCACCAGGAGGTAACGGCACTGATACAGGTCTGCTCTTCACCTCCTTTTTGTCAGAGGAGGGAAGTGACGCCTTGCTATCCTCCTCTGCTTTATCGTCAGAGATGCTGATGCCCTCCATCTTCTGCTGAAGCAGTTTCACATCTTTCTCTCGGTTCTGAAATCTTTGCTTGAGTTGTTGTCTCATCACCTCAAACTCTGGCTTCTCTGTCCTTTCTGCTGTATTTGGATCTCTTTTATATCTGTTGAATAAAATCTTCCTCACCTCATCATGACGAGAGCTTTGCTGGGGCTTCACTGGAACTTCAACAAGTTTATGTTTACTAAAAGTAAAAGACTCAAAATGAGGTTGGATATGTTTCTTACAAAACGAGGCTAAACAGACCAGACAGGACTTGACAGCTTTCATCTTCCTCCCACTGCAGACATCACAGGCCACATCTTCAGGTCCAGCATAGTAGTGATCAGCCAGAGCCGCTTGTAGTCCAGTCTTCTTAAGATCCTCCACCAACTCTGCTAACACAATGTTTCTCACCAGACCAGGCCTCGTTGTGAACTTTTTCCTGCACTGAGGGCAGCTGTAGACTCCTTTTCGATCCTCCCGATCCCAGCAAGATTTGATACAGTTCATACAGTAGCTGTGTCCACAGGGGATAGTCGCCGGACTCTTCAGGAGATCCAAACAAATACAACAAGTTAATTTAGCAGAATCCATCTGATCTTCCTGCTGTAGTGTTTCAGTGATACTGTGTGACTCTTCCTTTAGGGAAATGAACAACACGTGCCTTTGCTGGAGCTGCAGTCAGCCACTCCCTTCTGTTTACCTGGCAGATGGGAGTGGCTTTTCTTGCTGTTATTAGTACTTCAGAGGACAGAGGTTGTTGTTGCAGAGTGAACTCCGTGATAAGGTAGTGTTAGCTGAAGAGGTATTGATGGAAAATAACACACGTGTTGCTTTAAAATTAATAGGATGTGTCCATCCATTAATTTTATTTTGTTCATTGCATTATAATTTGAGAGATTTACAACAAACGTCTTGAGGTACTTTTTAAGACAAACAGACTTAGAACTACATAATCAGTCCATTCAGATAGATTCAAATTCAGTAAAATGCATTTCAGTCTTTAATACCACTTTAATATTATGATTAATTATCTTGAAGTTTGCATGGGAAAAAGCTCTTGTGGAGAATAATTACAACGTGTTAAACCAGTTTTTTCTCTATTGCTCTAGCATTAATGAGCTTTCCCTCACCGACACGTGTCCTGTCTTGCTAAAATCTCCACCCAGTTCACCTTTGGATCTTTTATTTGTGTTTAGTTTTATCATTTCATTTGCTCTGCTGCCAATAAAATGTTTACTTTCCTTTGGGCAAAGATGAACACGGACATTACAATGTATAACAGCATTTTCTGTATATATTCAGAGAAAAAGTGTTTTTATTAAGTTCTGATTTAAGTATTTATTGCAATAAAAATGATTAAGAAAGTGTAACAGAATGAAATTATTTATGATAACAGAAAATATTTTTTCAGAAAGAAAGGAACACAAAGATAATTTTTTTTTTTAAAGGTTTTATAGGCTCTAGTGGCCTTTATTTAACATTTAATGGACAGGAAAGAGGGAAATGAGGGAGGGCATGCGGCAAAGGTCACCAGGCCGGGAATTGAACCTGGGACGGCCGCATCAAGGACTATGGCCTCCATATGTGGGTGTGCTAAGCCCCTGCTCCACCACAGCACCCCAAAGATAAATATTTTTATCTGTTTTTTATTTTTTTATCAAAATTTTTGGGTGGATTTTTCCTGTGACAACTCTACCTGACTGACCTGTGTGCATGTACTTTAAGCCATTCATTCTCTAGTATTTGAAAATTTGATTGCTTATTGTCGCTGGTTCAATGTGGCACTCTGAATTTATGCTGTTGTGACTCTATTTAACTTTAATGAACTCAGCAGAATCTCCCTCATCAAGCAGCCGGATCCCAGCATGCAGAGGCTGAGTGAATCTGGTCTGGACTCTGTGGAGGAGAGTCATGGTTTCTGAGACGCTGTAGAAAGACAGAATACCTGCTCTGTGGTCCAGGTACACTCCGACTCTGGAGGAAACTGGACCTGATACTGGAGTTTTAATGTTCTTGTGATAAAAAATGTAACTGTTTCTGTCGCAATATAATAACCAAGATATGTTATTGAATCCAAATGCACACTTATCTGATCTTCCTTCTCTGCTGATGTTCTTGTATGAAACTGCTACATAAACTCCTCTCCCAGTCCACTCCACCTCCCAGTAACAACGTCCAGTCAGACTCTCTGTACTCAGAACCTGATTATAATCAGTGAATCTCTCTGGATCACTGAAATGATACCGCAATACAGAAGATGAGGGAAGATTTGATGTTACTTTTCTATTTCCATCTGATAAAAACAGCTTCCTGTGAGCTGTGTTTGGATCCAGAGTGATATTTTGTGAATATTGCAAGAATTCAGCTCTGTTGTTTGGTTCTGGTTCTGACAGTGGAACATCCACTTCAGTGACCTTCAGTGAGATGTTTGTTCTTGTGTCTATAGGGATGTCTTGTAGTATATCTCTGGTTTTTGTCTTTGGTTCTGACAGTGGAACATCCACCTCAGTGATCATCCGTTCAATGTTTGTCCATGTGTCTCTCAGCATGTCCTGTAGTTTGTCTCTGAGCTCTGACACAGCTGCTGTCACATCCTCAAAGTGTCTCAGAGAACGGATGTTGATGCTGGATGAGTGTGTCGACTCACTGAGTGCTGGCAGTGAGGGGTAGTTGAGGAGAAACTGGTTGTGATCCTCTGTGTGTGAGAGCTGCTCCAGCTCAGCGTCTTTCCTCTTCAGCTCAGTGATCTCCTGCTCCAGCTTCTCCTGAACATCTTTGACTCGACTCACTTCAGTTTCCTGCTGGGATTTGATCTGCTGCTTCACATCAGAGCTTCTTTCCTGGAGGAGACGGATTAGCTCAGTGAAGATCTTCTCACTGTCCTCCACTGCTTTATCAGCAGAGACATTGATGGCCTCCACCTCCTGATGAAGCAGCTTCACATCTTTCTGTTGATCCTGGATTCTCTGATGGATTTGTTGTTGACTCTCCTGGAGCGCCTTCTGCTTCTCAGCTCTTTCTGCTGCAGCTGGGACTGTTTCATGGCCTTTATGTTCCTCCATAGTGCAGAGATAACAGATACACTGCTGATCAGTACGACAGAAGATCTTCATCACCTCATCATGACGAGAGCAGATCCTCTGCTGCAGTTTAGTAGACGCTTCAACCAGATTATGTTTTTTAAATGTAGGTGATTCATAATGAGGTTGGAGGTGATTTTGGCAATAAGAAGCCATACAAATCAGGCAGCACTTGACAGCTTTCCTCTTCCTCCCACTGCAGAAATCACAGGCCACATCTTCAGGTCCAGCATAACAGTGGTCAGTTGGTGCAGCTTGGCCTCCAGTCTTCTTCAGCTCTTCCACCAAATCAGCTAACATGAAGTTCTTCTCCAGGACAGGCCTCGGTATGAACTCTTTCCTGCATTGAGGGCAGCTGTGGATTCTCCTCTGATCTTCTCCATCCCAGTGGTCATTAATGCAGTTCATACAGTAGCTGTGTCCACAGGGAATAGTCACTGGATCCTTCAGTTGATCCAAACACATGGAACAGGAGAATTTAGCTGACTCTGTCTGATTTGGTCTCTGTGCCATTTCACCTTTGAACGTCGGTAGTATTTCTTACCTTTTTTGCAAATGGATGTGCTGCAGAATAAGCCAAATCAGAATTAGTCTCTTTCTCACTGAACTTCAGCAGGTTAACTTGTCAGCTCCTGAACCTGGCAATGCAGTGGCTTGGACTGAGTCTGAGGTTTAAATGAAAGAACCAGGAAACAAACTGTTAAACTTCCTCTTTATTCAAGATGGGAGTGGTGACATACCATATCTCAGTCCAAGTGAAAGAGCAGTTTAAATCTGCAGCATTCGCATATACTGGAGCCAACTTAATCTGCAATCTTAATACTTGAATGCCAAACATATTTACCTTATTTCTTTTGGTAACTTGGGGTATGATCTAATGAATTATTGAACAGGTTTTGGACACTTTTATCTGTGTTGCCTGAGGAAGGTAAACTCGACAGATTTTATGCTTAAAGTACATGTCATGATATTTTTACCTGCTAAACTGGTTGGTTTTCAATGGGAAACACAAACTTATATACTTCAGGTTTGATTTGATTATGGGCTTATCTTCAGACTCTCCCTTTTCTCTTTTAATTCAAGAAATAAATATGAATTCTTCAACCCACTAAGTCATTGAGAAATAGTTTATAAAATTTTTATTTGCAGAGTAGATTGAAATTATTCGAGACAGAGAATTCACTGCAAGGTCAAATTATAAATGAGGTAGTTAAGCAAAGATTATAGACGGAACATTTAGGAAATCATACACAATAAATAAATCCTAGACTGTTCTAGAAATTCACTAATAAAGAAACATAAAACTGTAATTTTCAGGTTGTCAGTTGCTACTATTTTCTCACTTTTTTTAACCAGAAAGATGTAGTTAATATATGGCTTTTTACCAATGGGTTTCAAAAGTCTGGACCTCTGCATGGTGAAAAGGATAACAAGCTCAAGACCAAAATGACATTGTGGGTGACAATGATAGAGAAACTGAGGAAGAGTGTGTGAGAACAAAAGCTGCCAGTGCACCTGATCAACATGAATGCAACCACATTCCCCAAAGCTCGTCATGCGTGTGGTGCACAAAACCAACATTATGCACCTGACCCAGGACACATGCACGCGATGCACTTGGCATATAGAAAAAGCAGTTTGTCAGTTCCTAAACAGTAGTAGGTGAAGTGACAATGTTTGCTTTGTTCCTAGTCTTTTTGAGAAACATTTCAATGACACTTGGCTGTTTAAAAGTATGTTTGTATTTAGTTGTCTTTATCTAGTCACAGTCACATTTAGCTTATGGAAAAAGCTCCAGCCAGCATATGAACAAAAGTAAGTAAAAAAAAAGTTTTTGTTTAGAATTTAAATGCACCCATCTGGGTGCAAAGCTAACTTTGGGTCCTGCTGGACCACGTAGGTGAGAGCCTTCAGACCCAGATACTCAGATCACCTCACTGCTGACTATTTCATCTGAATGAACTCAGCAGAGGAGCTATGATAAACACAAACTCCAGCATATAGAGGCTGAGTGAATGTAGTCTGGACTTTGTGGAGGAGAGTCATGGTTTCAGAGACGCTGTAGAAAGACAGAATACCTGCTCTGTGGTCCAGGAACACTCCTAGTCTGGGGATACCGGACCTGGTACTGGAATGTCAATGTCATTGTGCCAAAATGTGTAACTTTCTCTGTCACGCGTAATGACCAAGATTTATCATTAAGTCCAAATAGACATTCCTTTGACCTTCCTGCTCTGCTGATGTTCTTGTATGAAACTGCAACATAAACTAATCTTCATCTCCACGCCGCCTCCCAGTAGCAATGACCAGTCAGACTCTCTCTGCTCAGGACCTGAAACCAAAAACCAGTGAATCTGTCTGGGTGATCAGGATGAGACTGTTGCTCTTCCATTCTTGTCACTTTTCTGTTCCCTCAGACAATAACAGAAACCTGTTTACAGTATTTGGATTCAGAGTGATTTCTTGTGAATATTGTAAGAATTCATCTCTGCTCTTTGCTTCTGCTGAAGCTGGGACTGGTTCATGATCTATTTTTTTAAAGGATTTTTTGGCTCTAGTGGCCTTTATTTGAAAGTAGCTACACAGGAAATGGGGAAATGAGAGATGGGGAAGACATGCGGCAAATGTCACCAGGCCGGCATGAACACTAAGGCCTCCGTATGTGGGTTGTGCTTTGCTCCTTTGCCACCACAGCACCCTGGTTCATGATCTTTAAGTTCCTCCATACTGCAGAGATAACACTGCTGATCAGTACGACAGAAGGTCTTCATCACCTCATCATGACGAGGGCAGATGCTCTACTAGAGCTTAGCAGAAACCTGAACCAGTTGATGTAAGTTGGGGTCTTTTTCAGATTTTCCACCACCAGGACTCAGTATGAACTCTTTCCTTCAATGAAGCCTGTTGTGGTTTCTCCTTTGATCTTTTCCACCCCTGAAGTCTTTAACATGCAGATGTAGAAAAGTTTGTTCATGTCTTTGTCGTCTCCAGACGTGATTACTGTAATGAACTTCTCTTTGGGACTCCTAGGACAAACATAAAAAAATTACAGTAAGTACAGAACAGTGCTACCAGGACTCTGATGAGAGTGCCTTGACACGAAACACATCATTTCCATTCTTCATTCACTCCACTGATTTCCTGTTCCTGCTAATATCTACAAAATTTCCCTATTTACTGTCTTCATGGCAATGCACTATTTTACTTAAAGTAAGTTTGTCTTGGTCTTCTCTGGACTTGATTACTGTATTTTTACTCACAGTAAAACTAATTTTGAAAAATTCCACCAAAGAGGGCAGAGCTCAGCTACTAAATGGCAAATGTAGGGTGTAAGTGCGCCTCTGGTCAAGAGAAAAGAAATACAGTTGCCAACTTAGACACTTTATTAGATTTAATGACTTTTCAGACCCTCTTTTTCAAAAGAGCGACGAGCAAAAAAATCTAGCCACTTTTTTCTGTTATTGAAGACTTTTATGACGACATGTGAAAGCTTCAATAAGTCTTTAGAAACTGTCCTGAGCGAGCAGTACAGGTTGTAGTGAGTCCCTCCCACTTCCTAAGCGCTGCAGTCAGTCGTAGTCAGCTGTCCTGCAGCAAACCGGCTGCAGTCAGAGCAGACCGTTCTACTCCTTGTCCACATTGCAAATGAATAACATAAATATCAAAGCTGAGAAAAGTCACTAATACTCACTATGCTCACTATTCAAAATCCACACTAACCAAGGAGGCTTGTCTGAGTTAGATGGTTTAATAACCAAATGCAGTGCTGTGTGACAGACATCAGCCAAGCTGTACTGTTGGTAACTAATAGGAAAATTTAACTGCAGAAGCAACTATTCAACTAAAGAGGGCAGCACTGAGATGGTTTTAGGCCAACTATTGCAGAATTAAGCAAGTTGCAATGATAATAGTACAATTTGCACAATAACCAAAAATAGCCCACTTAAGGCCCAATTTATACAGCTTACCTGCAAAACAAGGTTAATTTTGGATTTAGTTACTCTTTAAAATATCTCCTCACTCTTGAATGCCATCATGCACTCTCAACTCCTCCAATATGAACCTTCTTCATAGCCCCAGCATTTGCACCCACACCATAATCAACTGCGGTGTTTCCTGTCCTGTAACATACCACTTTTTCTTTCTATCCTGTTTAATACTTAATCTGTAAGGTTCCTGTTATATTTTATTATATTAGCGGTTTTATTTGTTAAAGTGCATTAGTTTTATTTGTTTATATGTTAAAGTGCATTAGATTATTGAACTTTAACATTTCATTAAATATGAAGTGCAATATGAATAAACTTCATTGTTATTATTATTATTAATAATAAAGTTAATGCAGTAATTGTGTTCACAGGTAATAGTCACCAGATCCTTCAGTAGATCCAAACATATCTGATTCCTCTCTGAGTCTTTTCACTTCTCAACCACTCTGAATGTCTCAGGTTTTCTTCCTGATGTGTCAAACTGCAGATCAGTTTACTTACTGATCTGCAGCAGTTTGTGCGATCAACTCAGTGATCCTCTGCAAGCCGATCTTAAGGCTTGCAGAGGAGTGACACGAAGCAACCAGGAAATGCAGCAGCATAGCTGAACTCGGTGTTGAACACAAGGGAGGAGCTTCACAGGAGCTGCGGTTGGGAGGGGCAAATTACTTCAAAGACTTCAAACTGCTGCTGCATTTCTCACTCATTTCTTACATTTAAACATTTTACTTCAGACTTGGATCTCCCATTGATCATTTTCTATATATTTATTTTTATACAGCATTGCTCTTACTAAATAACACACATAAAAAGTTCATCCAATCATTCAAGTTAATCTCACTAGTAAAATGAGTTAAAACTTTTCTTTCTAAGAAAACCCAACAGATTACATCAAGCCACTGACTTGCAGCAATAACTCCTCATTAATGAGTATTTAACAACAGTGCTGTTGATTACATTGTGTTGCTGACTTTGCAGAAATCTCTATGTAGTGACAGCAAGCAGGAAAACTCATAAAGGGAAGAAACCTCCAGCAGAACTGGTCTAGGAGTGCCTTCTGTGTGAAAGAAAAGTAAGAAGTTAATGGCTGAATTAGCCTTCTTTAGCTAACATTCTGTTAGTAGCATGCTATCTAACTTTATAAGGCAAATTTTATCTGCAATAACTAACATTCTAATTTTACCACTGGTTGATGCCGTGTAAACAAGATGGAGACTCATTACTTTCTGTGGAGACTTTTATTAGCATTACAGTTGGAAAAATATAAAGCAACAAGAAAACATACTTACTAAAATGAAAGCGTCTTCAAATCATTTGTATGCTTCTCTCTCGCACATTGGAGGAAATAAGAAAAAACATTTGACATACTGAAAATATGAGTCATAAATTCTATCCTGTTAAATATGAACAGGAATATTTAAATAAGACAGAGTACTTCATGTAACTCACGAAGCCTATTTGAGAACAATTAATTTTTACACACTTTTCAAAATTCACATTAACACTGACATATGATTGTAAATTAAAACATTTTTCTTCATTGATTTTTGTTTTCAGGACGTGAATATTTCAAAGCAGAAATATTGTTGAAGTTTTTCCTTTTTCTACTCTTTAAAAGTCAATGAAAATTCACATAATCTATTTAAAATTATCTTTCATTCTGTCCTGTATTATAGCTATGAATTTTGTTGTGATTCTTTGAGTTGCTGTTCTATTCAGCTATTTTGAACTCTGCAGTGTCTCCCAGATCAAAAAGTCGGACCCCAGCATGTAGAGGCTGAGTGAATGTGGTCTGGACTCGGTGGATGAGAGTCATGGTTTCAGAGACGCTGTAGAAAGACAGAATACCTGCTGTGTGGTCCAAGTACACTCCGACTCTGGAGGAAACTGGACCTCGTACCGGAGTTTTAACTCTGTTGTGCAAAGATGTACAACCATTTGTGTAACAACTTAACACCCAAGATTTGTCATTGAATCCAAACACACATTCATCTGATGTCCCATCTCTGCCGATGTCCTTGTAGGAAACAGCAACATGGATTGCTTCAGCTCTCCACTCCACCTCCCAGTAACAACGTCCAGTCAGACTCTGGACGCTCAGAGCTTGATCATAAAATGTAAATCTGTCTGAATGATGAGAAAAAGATTGTTGTTGTTTCGTTATTGTTACTTTTTTGTTCCTCTCAGTTAATAACAGATGTGTGTGTGCTGAGTTTGGATCCAGAGTTATTTCTGTTGAATACTTCAAGAATTCAGGTCTACTCTTTGGTTTTGGTTCTGACAGTAGAACATCCATTTCAGTTATTGCCAGTGAGATGTTTGTCCATGTGTCTCTCAGGACGTCCTGTAGTTTGTCTCTGAGCTCTGACACAGCTGCTGTCACATCCTCAAAGTGTCTCAGAGGACGGATGTTGATGCTGGATGAGTGTGTCGACTCACTGAGTGCTGGCAGTGAGGGGTAGTTGAGGAGAAACTGGTTGTGATCCTCTGTGTGTGAGAGCTGCTCCAGCTCAGCGTCTTTCCTCTTCAGCTCAGTGATCTCCTGCTCCAGCTTCTCCTGAACATCTTTGACTCGACTCACTTCAGTTTCCTGCTTGGATCTGATCTGCTGCTTCACATCAGAGCTTCTTTCCTGGAGGAGACGGATCAGCTCAGTGAAGATCTTCTCACTGTCCTCCACTGCTTTATCAGCAGAGACATTGATGGCCTCCACCTCCCGATGAAGCAGCTTCACATCTTTGTCTTGGTTGAGAAGTCTTTGGTTGATTTGTTGTCGCCACTCATGGAGCTCCTTCTCCTTCTCAGCCCTTTCTGTTGCAGCTGAGACTGTTTCAAATTCACACATTAAGATCTTCATCATCTCATCATGACGGGAACTGAGGTTTTCATGGAGTTTCCTGGAGGGGTTGAAAAGTTGGTGTTTTTTCAGTGCAGGCACCTCATAGTGATGTTTAATATGATTCTCACAATAAGAAACTAAACACACCAGACAGGACTTGACAGCTTTCATCTTCCTCCCAATGCAAACATCACAGGCCACATCTTCATGTCCAGCATAGCAGTGATCAGCTGCAGCAGCTGTTTGTCCAGTTTTCTTCAGATTATCCACCAACTCTGCTATTAGCACATTTTTCACCAAGACAGGTCTCAGTTTGGATTTCTGTCTGCATTGAGGGCAGCTGTAGATTCCCCTCTGATCTTCTCCATCCCAGTGGTCTTTAATGCAGTTCGTACAGTAGGTGTGTCCACAGGGAATAGTCACTGGATCCTTCAGTAGATCCAAACAGATGCAACAGGAGAATGTTATGGAATCCATCTGATTTCCTGGCTGCTCCATTTCAGCTCTGAGTAACTCTGGGATTTTCAAAGCAAGTAAAAGTGTGAAAAAGAAGCCAAACCCCTGTCTTTTCTTTTTGCTGTGCTCCTGAACATTACCTGACGCTGAAAATTCTGATCCTTTGTCTTTCAGGTTGTTTAAGGGGAAGAACCAGGAAATGTGCTGTTTGAACTAGACTCTGTGTTTGAGTGGTTGAACTGGTTAAACTGGATCTTTCTTCCCTGAAAATGAGACGGTGTTTAGACTACAGTTGTTCTAATCATTTAAATCTTTGGTTCTTCACCCAGTCAGGCAACAGTAATACAACAACAAAGTTTAGTGTGTCTGTAAATCCATCTTTATTCAAAAACAGTAAAAACGAAGCCTTGGTTTATAGAAAAGCTGTTTCATTCATATTTTGAATAAGTCCAGGCCAGGGTAAAGGTCTAGACATCCTTACCCTGGTTCCTGTCTTTTACTGCCATCTAGTGTTTAGAGGTACTACATATACGATTGTGTATTTTAAGTTTCAGAGGAAGATTATGCATGTTTGTTGACCACAGCTTGGCAGCCAACATCAGAATCTGTGAAACTGACCGCTCTGAACATCATGAGAACTTGACTGTGTCCTTCAAGCACTTTGTATAGCCTTGTTGCTGAAAATGTGCTATATAAATAAAATTACCTTTACCTTTCAACACCCATTTATGTTCCAGCATGGGGGTTGAAGTTGTTAGAGAGGATGTGTCACAGCAAGTCAGGTCCCAGTAGGGCATACCGCTCCAGTTATTAGTCACCAAAGTTGACTTTTGACCCTTACCACCTGGAGGTCAAAGGTCATAAAAAGGCTGTTTCTTCACATCACAAGCCCCTGCACCATATTTTTGAATTTCAATCCTCTCCCACAAACTGAATTTGAATTATGCTGATATATGGTTTTGGGATGTAAAAACAACAAAAGAGGATTTGTTGGTTTTGACTTACGGCCACCAAAGTAATATTCAAGTTCTAGGGTACCCCGGTTTCATGTTCTGTAATTTCTGAGCTTGGCAGCAGGTGTTGTTGGAGCTCCTGCTGCATTTCTCACTTCACTTCCAGCTTTTAAATTTTTTTATTCAGACTCTGACTTTGACTTCTTGTTGACCATTTTCAGTAGAATATTTTATTTCATGTACTACATAACTCCCATAAGCTACGTTCACTTTCAGCAGTGTTGAAGCAATTAATCTGAGTAAATTTACCGATCTTACAGTGGTAAAATATTTGAGCATAAAAACTTTTGTTGAAACATCTCAATAGTAGCTAAATATCAGAGACAGATTATGCATGTTTCTTGACAACAGCTTGGCAAGCAACATCGGGATCTGTGAAACTGACCGCTCTTAACATTATGAGAACTTAACTGCATCCTTCAGTTATCGTTTCAGCCTGGGTTTGAAGTTGTTAGTGAAGATGTGTCACAGCAAGTGAGTTCCCGGTAGGGCGTACCGTTCCAGTTATTAGTCACCAAAGTTTTTTGGGTTTTTTTCTGACTTTTGACCCCCTTCACCTAGAGGTCAAAGATCACAGAAAGACTGTTTCTTTGCGTTACAAGCCCCTGCAACATATTTGTGAATTTCAATCCTCTATGACTTGAATTTGAATTTGAATTTCGCTGATCTATGGTTTTGGGATGTAAGAGTGACAAAAGAGGATTTGTTGGCTTTAACCTATGGCCTTCAAAAGTAATATGCAGGTTCTAGGGCCGCCCTGGCTTCATGTCCTGTAAATTTGGTTTCTCTAGCCACTCTGGGGGCAGAAGGGGAAACACCAAAAGTTTTAGACTAACCCACAAATGAACCGAGGTGAAAGTATAACCTCTGTTTTGACCCTGTGCATCGTGGAAAGGCATTTTTTCCAGCGGTGCTTGGTACTGACAGAAATAATATTCTACGAGGAACAAACCTGAAACACCCATGTGTTTCTAGCCCACTCCTATCTCCTGAAAAAAGCTTAAAATGCTGAAGGTCCTTTCAGTCAGGATTGTTAAGCCGTTTCTCTCTGTCATTCAGAAGCCAGTCAGAAAACAGTGATACAACAAAGTGTAATATGTTTGTAAATAATACAATATTAATAATTTGATTTTAATTGAGAAATTCAGAAATTTCACACTAAAGTTTTTTCTTATTTTTTTCAACATGAGTTACTATTTGTTTTCTCAACTTGATAATATTACATTATATAATATTTGTAAACAATACCTATGCTAGATATTTTTAGATGCTGGATTACATGTTCGATCGAAGATAATTGTTAAAAAATTACCTGGTGGTAGATTAGACCTGAAGACAAACACCAGATTTTCTAGTTGCAGCAATGCATTAATATAGGTGGATAAGATTTTATGGATTATATGAGGAAATATTGACTTCCTCATATCAATATTTTTGATATGAGGAAAATCATATCAAAAATATGATTTTTGATATCATATTTTTGATCATATCAAAAATACGATCACAATTTTTGAACTCCCATTACTACTTGTGCTGCAGTTTGAGAACCATCATCATTTTATTTTAAAAAGATTTTAGAAGTAATTTATTTCCTTTAGATTTCCTTTAATAATTTTTAACAGAATAAAAACAAAACATGAATGATGTATTACCACACATAAAACGTAAAACAGATCACAGATGCAACAGTAGCTTTGATGGTTTCCAACCATTGATTTTAAATAAGGGCATTAATTTAAATTGATGATCAATAAGACTAAACATAATAATCTCAATAACTACTCAGCTGTTGAATAAAACGGTTAACCTGAATTGTTTAACATTAAATAATTTTTAAATCCAGGAGATGGATGGAATCTAAACAAACTAATTAAGTCACACAAGAATTGTGATTTTTTCTTGCAAAAACATAACCAATTCAAAATGAAACTTCATCTGTGCATAAATATAAGGAAAACATGAAACATTTTTAAAACTTTTCCACAATCTAATGAAACTTAACAATTCAAGGCAATTTCTTTTTTATATAATGGGTTTGATGTTTTTCCTATACAGACATGAGGTGTAACTTTATTTAACTAATATTAAGTATAATAGAATACTCATGACAAGAAGTCAAATTAAGTAATTACAGTCACTTTGAGCCAGAATGTGATCTTTGTTCAATAGAATAATATCCTGATTAATGACGAGGATTCTGATGATAATGATGATGATGATTACGATTTCCATCAGTTTGGCTGTACATGCATCTGAAAAACATTTGGCCTGAAATGGCAAAAATGAGTTCTCAGCAACAATAATGGAGACAAAAGAATCTGAAACTAAAATATATATTTTAGCCAACTGCACTTTTGGTCACTGCTGACTATTTAGGTTTAATGATCTCAACAGAGGATCTATCATCTAAAAGCCAAATCCCAGCATGTAGCGGCTGAGTGAATCTGGTCTGGACTCTGTGGAGGAGAGTCATGGTTTCAGAGACGCTGTAGAAAGACAGAATACCTGCTCTGTGGTCCAGGTACACTCCCAGTCTGGAGGAAACTGGACCTGGTACCGAACGTTCATTGTTGTTGTGATAAAATGTGTAACTGTCTGTGTCACAGCGTAATGCCCAAGATTTAGCATCAAGTCCAAATAAACATTCATCTGATCTTCCTTCGCTGATGTTCTTGTATGAAACTGCTACATGAACTGTTTCTTTCCCTTCTCCTCTCCTCTCCACCTCCCAGTAACAACGTCCAGTCAGACTCTCTCTACTCAGGACCTGAGCATAATAAATGAATCTGTCTGGATGATCAGGATAAGACTGTTCTTGTTCCATTCTAGTTACTTTTCTTTTCCCGTCAGATAACAACAGCCTACTGTGTACTGTGTTTGGATCCAGAATGATGTCTCTAGAATATTTTAAGAATCCAGCTCTGCTCTTCGGTTCTGGTACTAAAACAACCATCTCATTAATTTTCTGTGACATGTTCTTTGATGGGTTTCTCAGGACGTCGTGTAGTTTGTCTCTGAGCTCTGACACAGCTGCTGTCACGTCCTCAAAGTGTCTCACAGGACGGATGTTGATGCTGGATGAGTGTGTCGAGTCACTGAGTGCTGGCAGTGAGGGGTAGTTGAGGAGAAACTGGTTGTGATCCTCTGTGTGTGAGAGCTGCTCCAGCTCAGCGTCTTTCCTCTTCAGCTCAGTGATCTCCTGCTCCAGCTTCTCCTGAACATCTTTGACTCGACTCACTTCAGTTTCCTGCTGGGATCTGATCTGCTGCTTCACATCAGAGCTTCTTTCCTGGAGGAGACGGATCAGCTCAGTGAAGATCTTCTCACTGTCCTCCACTGCTTTATCAGCAGAGACATTGATGGCCTCCACCTCCTGATGAAGCAGCTTCACATCTTTCTCTTGGTCCTGGATTCTCTGCTGGATTTGTTGTCGACTCTCCTGGAGCTCCTTCTTCTTTTCAGCCATTTCTACCTCAGCTGGGACTGTTTCATGATCTTTATGTTCATCCATTAAGCAGAGATAACAGATGCACTGATGATCAGTACGACAGAAGATCTTCATCACCTCATCATGACGAGAGCAGATGTTCTCCTGGAGAGTCTTGGAGGGATTCATCAGCTTGTGTTTCTTTAGTCCAGGGACATCACAGTGAGGCTGTAGGTGATTCTCACAATAAGAAACCAAACAAACCAGACAGGACTTGACAGCTTTCATCTTCCTCCCAGTGCAAACATCACAGGTCACATCTTCAGGTCCAGCATAGCAGCGATCATCTGGAGCAGCTTGGAGTTCAGTCTTCTTCAGATCCTCCACCAACTCTGCTAACATTATGTTTTTCACCAGGAAAGGTTTCGGTATGAAATCTTTCCTGCATTGAGGGCAGCTGGGGATTTTCATCTGATCCTGTCCATCCCAGTGGTCCTTAATACAGTTCATACAGTAGCTGTGTCCACAGGGAATAGTCACCGGATCCTTCAGTAGATCCAAACAGATGGAACAGGAGAATTTTCCTGAAACCATCTGATTTCTTCTCTGTGCCATTTCGCTTCTCAACAACACTGAATGTCTGAAGTTTCTCTTCCTCCTGTAGATGTGTCTCACAAGAAGCAAAACACCAAGTTGTTACTGATCTGCAGCAGTTGGTGTATTCAGCTCCAGGATCTTACGGGTACTAACACTTTCAGATGAGTGAAACGGGAAGAACCAGAAATGCAGCAGCAGAGCTGAACTCTGAATAAAAGGGAGGAGCCTAACAGCAGTTTTTTCTTGGGAGGGGCAGAGGACTTCCAAAGGCTTCAGATTGCAGTTAAATTTGTCACTTCACTTGAAAGCTTTTTAAACATTTCAATTCAGACTCTGAAATTGGCTTTCAATTTCAGAGTTGAATTTAGTGTTTCATTTATTTTTTCATGCATCCTTGCTCCCACAAGTTACACTCACTGTAATCAATGTTCATATTATTCATCTGAATGAATGCATTGACTAACTCTTTTGTGGTAAAATGTTTGCTGCACATTAAAGATTTGTAAGCTTATTACTTTTCCAAGTTTTTACATTAGAGGACAGAATTTTACAAAACAAATGTGTTTAATAAGAGGTCAAATGAAAACATTCTGCATGTTTCATCCAGAAAATTCTCATTTAAAATATTTCAGTTAATTTGAGCATCTCAGGAGAAGCTCCTGGATTATCCATGTTTGTGGAGATCAGCTTTGTAAATAATATCACAGTTTGTGAAAGTGATGGCCCCAAACATTGTGACATCTTGGATCCTCCCACCCCAATTATCTTCCTCAGGAGATCAGATAATTAAACAAGAAATTGCCTGTTCAAAACAAAAGCATCACAACTTAAACAGCAAGCTAAGCACAGAAAAAACTAACCAAGGCTGATATAGGCAAGGACCTTTTAAGTTGTTAGTTTATATGATTCGCATATAGTAGTCAGAATTTTATCCACATACTCAGATCATCAGATCACTGCTGACTATTTAGGTTTACTCAACTCAACAGAGACTCCATCATTATAAACCCCAATCCCAGCATGTAGCGGCTGAGTGAATCTGGTCTGGACTCTGTGGAGGAGAGTCATGGTTTCAGAGACGCTGTAGAAAGATAGAATACCTGCTCTGTGATCCAGGTACACTCCAATTCTGGAGGAAACTGGACCTGATACTGGAGTTTCAATCTTATTGTGATAAAATCTGTACCCATTTTTGAAACAAATCAAAGATCAAGATTAGTTATTCAATCCAAATAAACATTAGTTTGATCTTCCTTCTCTGCTGATGTTCTTGAATGAAACTGCTACAGCAACTCCTTCTCCTCTCTGCTCCACCTCCCAGTAACAACGTCCAGTTAGACTCTCTGTAGTCAGGACCTGACGAATATCACTAAATCTGTTTGGATGATCAGAATAAAGCATTTCTTCGTCCAGTTGTTTTTCTGTTTTTTGTTCTTATTTTTTCACTTCTTGTTTGTCTTTTTGTTCTTTTTCATTTTCGTTTTCCTCTTCTTCATCTTCTACTTCACCTTCTTTATCTTCAATGTCTTCTTCTACTTCGTCTTTGTCATGTTCTTGGTCCAAAGGGTGATACTTTTCTTTGATCCTCAGATAATAACAGCTCTCTGTTCACTGTTTTAGGATCCAGAGTGATTTCTTCTGAATATTTTAAGAATCCATCTCTGGTCTTTGGTTCTGGTTCTGACAGTAGAACATCCACTTCAGTTATTGCCAGATTGATGTTTGTCCATGAGTCTCTCAGGACGTCCTGTAGTTTGTCTCTGAGCTCTGACACAGCTGCTGTCACGTCCTCAAAGTGTCTCAGAGGGCGGATGTTGATGCTGGATGAGTGCGTCGACTCACTGAGTGCTGGCAGTGAGGGGTAGTTGAGGAGAAACTGGTTGTGATCCTCTGTGTGTGAGAGCTGCTCCAGCTCAGCGTCTTTCCTCTTCAGCTCAGTGATCTCCTGCTCCAGTTTCTCCTGAACATCTTTGACTCGACTCACTTCAGTTTCCTGCTGGGATCTGATCTGCTGCTTCACCTCAGAGCTTCTTTCCTGGAGGAGACGGATCAGCTCAGTGAAGATCTTCTCACTGTCCTCCACTGCTTTATCAGCAGAGACATTGATGGCCTCCACCTCCTGTTGAAGCAGCTTCACATCTTTCTCTTGGTCCTGGATTCTCTGATGGATTTGTTGTCGAATCTCCTGGAGCTCCTTCTGCTTCTCAGCTCTTTCTGCTGCAGCTGGAACTGTTTCATGACCTTTATGTTCATTCATTAAGCAGAGATAACAGATACAGTGCTGATCAGTACGACAGAAGATCTTCATCACCTCATCATGACGAGAGCAGAAGTTCTCCTGTAGAGTCTTGGATGGATTCACCAGCTTGTGTTTCTTGAGTCCAGGGACATCATAGTGAGATTTGAGGTGATTCTCACAATAAGAAACTAAACAGACCAGACAGGATTTGACAGCTTTCATCTTCCTCCCAGTGCAAACATCACAGGCCACATCTTCAGGTCCAGCATAGCAGTGATCAGTAGGAGCAGCTTGGAGTTCAGTCTTCTCCAGCTCTTCCACCAACTCTGTTAACATGATGTTTTTCACAAGGATAGGTTTCGGTATGAAACCTTTCCTGCATTGAGGGCAGCTGGGGATTTTCATCTGATCCTGTCCATCCCAGTGGTCCTTAATACAGTTCATACAGTAGCTGTGTCCACAGGGAATAGTCACCGGATCCTTCAGTAGATCCAAACAAATGGAACAGGAGAATTTTCCTGAATCCATCTGATTTCCTATCTGAGCCATTTCACACTGAATATCTGAAGTTTCTCTTTGTCCTGTAAATATGCCCTACAAGAATTCAAACACCAAGATGTTACTGATCTGCAGCAGTTGGTGTGCTCAGCTCAAGGATCCTTCCGATACTAAAACTTTCAGATGAGTGAAACGGGAAGAACCAGAAATGCAGTAGCAGAGTTGAACTCTGAGTAAAAGGGAGGAGCTTATCAGCTGTTTTTCTTGGGAATAACAGAGGACTTCTAAAGGCATGTCACTTCATGTCAAACCTTTGAAATATTTCAATTCAGACTATGAAATTGGCCTCCATTTAACCACATTTAATGTTCCATTTATTTTTTCATGCAACTGTGCTCCCACAAATTACATTCACTGTTACAAATGTTAATATTATTTATATATGTGAAAAGATTGATCAACTCTACAGGAATAAAATGTTTGTTGCACAGTACACAGTACATTAGAGGACTGAATTTCACAAAAAACAATGTGATTTAGAGAAGAGGTCAAATGAAAAAATCTGCATGAGGTTGTTGGCAGCAGTAGTCATCAGCTGACATCTAAGAAGGTGACACCGCTAAAAAAGAGGCAGGTATAGAATTTATATAAAGAAAAAAAGGACAGACAAGTTGGAATAACAGCAAATTTTACACAACTGGAGAGTTTTTCCAAGTAATTGTGGGATGTTTCAAAGCAAGCAGAAGTACCACTTTTCTCCTTCTCTTATTCTTAAACTTTACCTGATAATGAATATTGTTGTTTTAGATCATTGAAGGGGAAGAACCAGGAAATGTGCTGTTGGTTATACTGTATGTTTCTTCACAAAAAATAGAGTTGTTTCATTCGCCAATTATTCAAGTCATTCAAATATTCACTTCAGCAGCCATTGGGGAAATCGGGATACAACACTAAAGTTTAATATGTTTGTGGATAATGCAATACAATATTTAGAAATTATATCCAAGCCACGGTTTATAAGTAAGCTGCTTAATTCATGTATGAAATAACCTCCAGGTCCAATGATCTTGCCCTGGTTTCTCTGCCTTATACTGTCATCTAGAGTTAACTTACTGGTATTAGACAAAACCAATGATAAATTATGCTCCTTTTTTTTTTTTTTACCTCTTACAGTAAAAAAAGTAGATTAGGAAAGACCAGCTCTGCTTTTATTCGATTCCTTCATTAATTTCACATTAACAATTTTTTTTTTAGCATAAATAACTGTTTTTCTTGTTGTGATGAGTATTTCACTATGTCAAATTCTAAAACAATATAACATACTGATAGTTTCTTACAGACTGGAATAAATTTTAAAATAATCCTCTCAGTCCTCCACTGCTTTATCAGCAGAGACATTGATGGCCTCCACCTCCTGATGAAGCAGCTTCACATCTTTCTCTCGGTCCTGGATTCTCTGATGGATTTGTTGTCGACTCTCCTGGAGCTTCTTCTGCTTCTCAGCTCTTTCTGCTGCAGCTGGGACTGTTTCATGGCCTTTATGTTCCTCCATAGTGCAGAGATAACAGATACACTGCTGATCAGTACGACAGAAGATCTTCATCACCTCATCATGACGAGAGCAGATGTTCTCCTGGAGGTTCTTGGAGGGATCCACCAGCTTGTGCTTTTTTAATGGGGGAGCATCATGGTGAGGTTGGAGGCGATCCTCAAAGTAAGAAGCAATACAAGACAAGCAGGACTTGACAGCTTTCATCTTCCTCCCAGTGCAGACGTCACAGGCCACATCTTCAGGTCCAGCATAGCAGCAAACCAGAGTAGCTTGGACTCCATTCTTCTTCAGCTCCTCCACTAACTCTGCTAACATGATGTTTTTCACCAGAATGGGCCTTGATACAAACATTTGTCTACATTGAGGACAGCTGTACTTCCCCTTTTTATTGTCTCCATCCAAGAAGTCTTTGATACAGTTCATACAGTAGCTGTGTCCACATGGAATAGTCACTGGATTCTTCAGTAGATCCAAACAAATGGAACAGGAGAATTTATATGAATCCATCTGATTTCCTCTCTGAGCCATTTTGCTTCTCAACAGCACTGATTTTATTCTCCCTGTAGATGTGTCCCACAAGAAGCCAAACACCAGTTTGTTACTTACTGATCTGCAGCAGTTTGTGATATCAGCTCAATGATCGTATCGATCCTAAAGCTTTCAGCTGAGTTTCACTGGAGGAACCAGGAAATGCAGCAGCAAAAACTGTGCTGAACAGACAGGAGGAGCTTCAGAGCAGTGGTTGTTGGGAGGGCAAAGGACGTCCAAAGACTTCAGATTGTTGCTGCATTTCTCACTTCACTTCCTATTTTGTAAGCATTTCAGTTCAGACTCTGACTTTGGGCTCCAGTTGACTGTATTCATTGTTATATGTATTTATGGATCTATTCATCGTTGGTCCTATATGTTTAATTCACTGTAACATTCTCAGTGTTTTTCATTTGTGGGACAAATAGATATTTTACAATTTTGTACTTGTAAAAAATGTGTTGCATAGTAAAGATCTAAGTAAATTATTGCTCAATAACAAAGTGAGCAATAATTGAAGACATTTAACTATAAAACATCTTTTTGTTGCATTAAAAGATTAAATCAGTCAAATCAGCTGATTTCTTGCATAAAATAAATATGTTACTGTAACATATGTATTAATTTACTGTGATTAAACAGTGAAACATTCATTAGATAATTTGAAAAGATTGAGATAATGCACTGGTTCCAATAATTCATTCTGGTAAAGCCAGTTCATAAACCCAGTCAAAATACAATTTCCTTTGGATTTACTTTAATAATTTTAACAGTTTCAAACCAAAACATGGTTGATTTATTATCAGACATAAGAAAGAAAACAGATCACAAAAGCTAGAGAAGCTTTTGAAGCTTTTGTGCTTTCCAACCAAGAATTTAATTTTATAATCAATAGACATAAACATGATTAGCTCAGAAGTTCAGAATAAAACTAACTTGAAATGTTAAAAATTAAAGGGGTTTTAAATACTTGTGAGTACACAAATTCTATTAAACAGTAAAATGAATCATACTAGAATAATAATTTTCCTTTTCACTAAAAACAGAATCACTTCACAACAAAATATCATCAACAAAACATATAAAGAGCATCTCAACTATGTAATGAAACAGAAAGTCTGTATTTCTAGCTCTCAGTGAAGGCAGACGTTTTTTTCTCTTCTCCCTCCCTGCCCTGCCGTGCCTGCTCTGTTTTGGTGTTTTTCTTTAATTTTTTAAGCCTTTTTATGCACACCTTCCAAATCTATTAATTATGGATCTGGTCAGCCGGTCTTTCAATGCAATTGATCAAATTTTCTCAACGAGAAGCCTGGGCACAGGAGAGCCCTCTTGTCCTGCGGGGACGCACCCTGCGGGATTCACCCTGGATTTATTCCTGATAACAGGATTTCTGCTGTTTGGAGCTTGTGGATACCTGGCTTATCGACAAATTTGTGACAGCCTTGGCCAAACTAGCAAACACTCAGACTGTTTTGGTGTGGGACAGAGACACAAGTTGAATGTGAGTCTTCCTGAGTTCAAAGTTCAAACACTTTGAACTGCCTTGTTGCTGAAAATATGCTATCTAAATAAAGTGACCTTCGTTACCTTATTTATATCATAATTGAAGACAATCTGCAATATGCACAGTTCATACAGTTATCACTTGACTGTGGATTAAACTTTTAGTTTTAAATAGGTTTTAGTGATAAACATCCAATTAGAAGGGTTATCATACACTTCATGAATTATGTGCGAAGAAATAAGATCTGGAAACATTCAGAGAAGTAAGAAAGAAATCTGTCCATTTTGTGAGAAGACTTTGTTTCTAATCAAATTTTAGACTGAAATATTGATCTTGTGATAAATTGCAAGCTATTTAAATAAATGATTAAGAATAAAATTTTTGCTCAATAAATTAGTGACTAATAATGATCATTATTGCAGTTTCCAAAAGCTAGTCTGTACTTGGATTAAAATATCAACAACCATTGGTCGCACAAAGCAAGCATATACAATTGCAATGTAAATGCAATTAGGTGAATCAATATTCTCCTGAGCAATGATAGCTCCCTGGTTAAACAGAAACAGGAAGAGGCAGCACCCCAAAAACCCCAACATCAACAAACAAGATGAATAAGTCGCTTCATAAAGGCAGCTGATCTCTGAGCAGTAAAGAAATAACAAAGATGGAGACTAAAGAAACTAAAACTAAAATACATATTTTAACCAACTGGGCCTCAAATCACTGATGACTATTTCAGCTTAATAAACTCAGAAGAACATTCTGACAATGAGAAAAATGAGAGGTCAAGCCAAACCCCAGCATGTAGCGGCTGAGTGAATCTGGTCTGGACTCTGTGGAGGAGAGTCATGGTTTCAGAGACGCTGTAGAAACACAGAATACCTGCTGTGTGGTCCAGGTACACCCCCACTCTGGAGGAAACTGGACCTGGTACCAGAGTTTTAATGTTGTTGTGACAAAATCTATAACTTTTCCTGCCACAATATAATGACCAAGATTTACAATTTGATCCAAATTGACATTTATCAGACCATCCTCCTCTGTTGATGTCCTTGTATGAAACTGCAATATAAACATGTATTCCTCTCCTCTCCACCTCCCAGTAACAACGTCCAGTCAGACTCTCTCTACTCAAGACCTGAGACCAACCAGTGAATCTGTCTGGATGATCAGGATAAGGAAGACTTGAAGACACAAATGTTACTTTTCTGTTCCCTTCAGTTAATATCAAATATCTGTTTGCTGTGTTTGTATCCAGAGTGATTTCTTTGGAATATTTTAGGAATCCATCCCTTGTCTTTGGTTCTGGTTCTGACAGTAGAACATCCACTACAGTTGCTGCCAGTTTGATGTTTGTTCCTGGGTCTCTCAAGATGTCCTGTAGTTTGTCTCGGAGCTCTGACACAGCTGCTGTCACGTCCTCAAAGTGTCTCAGAGGACGGATGTTGATGCTGGATGAGTGTGTCGACTCACTGAGTGCTGGCAGTGAGGTGTAGTTGAGGAGAAACTGGTTGTGATCCTCTGTGTGTGAGAGCTGCTCCAGCTCAGCGTCTTTCCTCTTCAGCTCAGTGATCTCCTGCTCCAGCTTCCTCCTGAACATCTTTGACTCGACTCACTTCAGTTTCCTGCTGGGATCTGATCTGCTGCTTCACATCAGAGCTTCTTTTCTGGAGGAGACGGATCAGCTCAGTGAAGATCTTCTCACTGTCCTCCACTGCTTTATCAGCAGAGACATTGATGGCCTTCACCTCCCGATGAAGCAGCTTCACATCTTTCTCTTGGTCCTGGATTCTCTGCTGGATTTGTTGTCGACTCTCCTGGAGCTTCTTCTCCCTCTCAGCTCTTTCTGCTGTAGCTGGGACTGTTTCATGGCCTTTATGTTCCTCCATAGTGCAGAGATAACAGATACACTGCTGATCAGTACGACAGAAGATCTTCATCACCTCATCATGACGAGAGCAGATGTTCTCTTTGAGGTTCTTGGAGGGATTCACCAACTTGTGTTTCTTCAATCCAGGGACATCATGGTGAGGTTGGAGGTGATTCTCACAATAAGAAACCAAACAAATCAGACAGGATTTGACAGCTTTCATCTTCCTCCCAATGCAGACACTGCAGGCCACATCTTCAGGTCCAGCATAGCAGTGATCAGCTGGAGCAGCTTGCATTCCAGTCTTCTTCAGATCTTCCACCAACTCTGCTAGCATGATGTTTTTCACCAGGTTAGGCCTCGGTATGAACTCTTTCCTGCATTGAGGGCAGCTGGGGATTTTCATCTGATATTGTCCATCCCAGTGGTCTTTAATACAGTCCATGCAGTAGCTGTGCCCACAGGGAATAGTGACTGGATCCTTCAGTAGATCCAAACAGATGCAACAGGAGAATTTTTCTGAATCCATCTGATTTCTTCTCTGAGCCATTTCACACTGATATTTGAAGTTTCTCTTCCTCCTGTAGATGTGTCTCACAAGAAGCCAAACACCAAGTTGTTACTGATCTGCAGCAGTTGGTAGATCCTGTCGATACTGAAGCTTTCAGATGAGTGAAACAGGAAATGCAAAAACGGAGTTGAACTCTGTTGAATAGAAGGGAGGAGCTCAACCGCAGTTTTTTTTAGGAGGGGCAGAGGACTTCTAAAGGCTTCAGATTACAGTGAACTTGTCACTTCACCTCAAGGCTTTTTAAACATTTCAATGCAGGCTCTAAAATTGGCAATTGGCTTCCATTTAACCACATTTAATGTTCCATTTGTTTTCTCATGCATCTTTTCGCCCACAAATTACATTCACTGTTGCCAATGTTAATATTATTCATCTATTTGAAAACATTTACCAACTCCTCAGTAGTAAAATGTTTGTTGCACAGTAAAGATTTGTAAGTTTTAGACACGTGCTTCTGGTGTACTGGGGGAAACATAGGCGGCCTGAGCCCTGGCATCTTTAGCATCATGCAGGGGCGGAATCATGATTTAGTCATTATCAATCCACAAAATTCATGCCCGCTCCTACTAAGAACATCAGTATCACTAACATGTTTCAATACAGATATAGTGAAGTCTGTGAGAGAGAGCCCAGGTTAATTGGCCGAGCTTAAAATTAATCACTGATTATCGGTTATTATTTTTTGTGATGTATTTGTGAAGAAATCCAGCTAAAACACAAAGATTACACCATAATGTAGCCATGGCAACACAACAATCAAACTATGAAGATGATTCTTTAAACTTTTACAAAGTAAACTTCCTAACTAAATCCTAAATGTGCTGTTTATTTTTTATATTTTTCTGCTGAATGCATTAAATAAAATGTAACAGCATTGTCATTCTCAATAAATGAATACTACAGGTTTAGAGCTATGATCTGTGTTATAATTCAACCATTTATAGGGGCCCTGAATGCAGTCTGCACCCAAGTTGCTGTGGAATCAGATATCAGGGTTTATTTAGTGTAATATCAGCAAATTTTCTTATTTCATTACTTTATAACAGCGACCTTCTTTCCTCTGGTCTGTGTGCAGTTACAGTCTCAGATCAACACAATCCTTCAACTCCATCAGCAGCAGAAACAGCAACTTTATATCAGGGAAACATGACAATGATCCAGTATGATCTGATTAAATATTAAATTTTTGATTAATATGGGTTGTTGCTATGTTGCTGTACAGCGTTTTAAGTTCTTGTTCAATGTGCCCCTTTTTAACTTTGAGCCCTTGCCCCTCTAAAGGGCTCTGCACGGCCCTGATTAATATGAAATAAGTAAACATTGACCAGGTAATTTATTTCTCAGTTCAACTCAAAACATCATTAAAGATGTCGACAACTGAGGAAATGTCTATCCAACCTTAAATTTTGGAGCCAGAGCAGAGCGGGAGAATAAATTCAAATTCTAATTCAAAAATATTCAAAAAAGATGAGCAGCCTGCAGAACCACGCATTCAAATGAATGCATTGCAGCAATGTTACTTCTGTATTTGCAGCCTCTCCAGCTCTTCAACTATCTACAATATGGAGTGTCATTTAACAATAGTGTCCATGCATGTCAGATACCTTTTAAAATATTAGTGATACCACAACATGAATGAAGTAAAGCTTTGACATAGTAAAGAAGTCAGATAAGAGCCTCAAGAACGTCACTGCATGCATTTGGATCATGAGTTCTCCAAAACCAAAAAGTCTAGTGCAAATACAAGTAATTATATTCAAAACATGCAGTACAGTCATAGCCTCTAGGAAGTGCTAACAGAAGCATAAGACAAAATGCCACACCTAACAAAACAACATCCAGGACGTCATTATCAACCCACAAAATTCATGTCTAAAATAAGCTTTGCTGCCATTTTAGCGGTATTTGGAGCTTTCCGCTTTGCTGTGTACTTTATTCTAGTAGAGAGAAAGAAATGACTCAATCAGATGAAGTCTTTCAGAAAATTCCTCTTCATACTGGTGGCGGTTGCTGAAGACCGAGTCCTGTAAGGGACATGGGCAAAAATCCTCCTTTTGCGTTTCCTCCCAAAACTTTTGCGTTCCCTCGCAATATGCTTACTGTTTACTTACTTACTTACTATTTTGTATACAGTCACAAAATGTAAATTTAAAATTTAAAATGTATACACATTTAAAGAACCTCAGTGTTTGTTCTTAACTCTTTAGAGGAAAAACTGATTGAAAATGGATTTTTTCACTGTTTTTGTCTGTTTGTGTTTGGTTGCAACGGAACTGCACATGAAAACGGATCTTTAAATCATTCAGACCACCACAGTAGAGACAATCAAAACTGTCGCTCAGAGAAGAGACAGGAGAATGGACTTGTCCCGGACCAGTTGGTGACTCCCACATTTCAAGCCCGCTCTCCATAATATGCGGCGACCGGCTCAACAATGAGGACATGAAGCTTTCAACCTGCTTCGCCACGTAGAGATTCAGTAGTGTATTTTCTTATACACAGCATTGCTCCTACAAAATAACACAGGCATTTCTTTCTAAGAAAATCCAACACATTACATAGTTACTGACTTAAACTGGCTCCGGTTTACAAATAAACTGATTAATTTGTGGTCCAATAACCTTTACCCTGGTTTCTTTTCCTTACACTGCTATCTAGTGTTCATTTGCAGGTACTGGGCAAAAATTACAAAAGAGTGCACATGACTTTACAGTGATAAAAACAGATCAGTATAGAACAGATTTGATTTTATTTGATTAATTCAAAAATTTCACACATTTTATTTTGTCATTTTTCTTTCAGCATAAATTTACTCTGTTGGTGTGATTAATATTACTCTATATAAATTTTTTACAATATAAAACTTTCTATGCTGGATTTTATTTTTTACATGCTGGATTAAATGTTGGATTAAAGATAATTATGAAGTTTCCATATGACAAATTAGATCTGAGATGCTTGGTGTTAAAAATTTATTCTATCACAGTGTCCAGTCTGTGATTTTAACACTAATTTAGTGTACTTTTGAAACTCTTCTGGTAGTTAATATTATGACCATAGCAATGTCTTTTTAAATAAGAAGAATTTTAACTCTTTCAAAAGTGTTAACTTAACACTGCAGAAGCAGTTGCCATGTAAACTCTGCATGAGTGTTGGTTAGAAACATTTAGAGACTTCCATTTGCATTTTTCAAGGAAGGTAATGGAAATATATTTGCTAATGTTGTGTAAACATTGTTATGCAGGATGCCCTTAACCTCTCAAACTGGTTTTGTGTCCTTTAGTGATGTCGCTGCGACCCAGAGATCTGTCTTTGACACTTATTGGAGATTTATTCAACTTTCCATTGATTTACATTCATTTCCACAGCCTAAGCCTAACCAAAACTCAATTCACACCATAGTCCTAAACCTAATCTCTAACCTAAAAACAACATTTCTCCTTGTGCGGACCAGGTTTTGGTCATCACAAAGACCATAATGTAATGCAAAGATAAATGCAGTTGTGGAAAACAGAGTTAAATTTTACTTTTCCATTTCTTAAGATCTGCTGAGTTTATGTTGATTTAGTTGCATCTCATTTTTTTTTATGCATTTTCCATTTAGATGTTATTCAGATTATTTCAACCTCTGCAGTCAGAAGTGTCTCTTTGGATGTTGCAGATGAAAAAGAAGATTTTAAATCATATTTAATAAAGCCTGGTCTTAGCAGTTTTTCAGTTTATTGTGGTATAATTGCTTTGAATTTTTACAGTGATACTGAAAATACCAGAAATGTACTATAGATGTATTTATGTCTTATAATTCGCTTAGAAACTCACTGGTTCTAAGTAAACAGTAATTCTTTAAAATTGACAAATGTCATATCTTAGATATAAAAAAAAATGTACCTATTTTATATAAGGCCATGAATAATAACAGAGCAGATTGTGTGTTGCATGGGATTCATTAGTTTGTACTCCAATTTGCATGTACACAAATTTTTCATAAGATTTTCAACATTAGTTTAAATAAATTCTGCAGTTTTAGTTTTTTAAGAACTTTTCCTTTATTCCCACCATTTTGGGAAGTAAAAACCACTGTGAGTTATTACATCCTCATATAATAATGGTAGACCTGTTCATCCTATCTGCTGACTGTTATGAAACAGAAGGAGTATAAAACCCCAGTGTTGGCCTCACTGCACAAGCAGACAGAATCCAATTTGAATTTTACATTTTTCTTTATAAATCACTCAACAGCCAATCCCCTTCTTTGTTATCTGAGCTCCTTTCTTTACGCTTCAGTAAGAAGCACGAGCTCCAGTTCACAGTAGATGTTATTTATTCCAGGGTTTCTCTTAACTTGCTGCAGCACTCAGACTCTGGATCAGTCTGACTCTAAATATTAGATCTACACAAACACTGGGACATTTTAAATCTCTACAAAAGACATTTTACACCTCTGTACCATGAAAAGTGTGGCTCAGTCAGAATTGCCTTTTAGGAGTAATAAATAATAACTAATAATGAAGTAATAAGTAACCATGAGTAAATAGCTCTATTTCCTTTTTTATTAAATCTCCTTCCTCAATTCATCTCCCACTTTCAATGTACTAGAAGCAGTGAACAGAATTAACATTTCCAGTAGACCAATGAAAAATATCCACCACAATAAAACGAAAACATGACCCAATAAATTCAGTTTGTGTTTAGTGATGAAAACAAAATGAAACAAGTTGTTTTCATAAGTTTTAATTCATTTAAAAAGAAATAAAAAGCAAACATAAGGATCAGCTAATCAAAATAAACAATTTAAACTGTTAATAATTCATTAGTTTCTGAAATGATTCATATGTTAAACAATCATCCAATCTACATTGATAAAAACACAATAAAAAAGTCGAATTATATTAAAGCTGATTTCATTATTATCTTTAAACTTTGTACAATACAAACAGATTTTCACCCCCAGATTTGTGTTAATATGAGAATACAGTTCAGAAACAGATTAAAAGGAAGACATAGAAAGATTTAAAGGAAAATCTTTCTGTCAGTTTCTTTGGTTTGAGTCATAGAAATTTGTAATATTTACTGTCAAAACAAGTACAATTTAATCCTTAACAGCATGCTTAAATGCCAAAGTTCAAATCTTGACCATTCAGTATAAAATCTTCCTGAATTATGTTAAGGAAGCTATTTTCATCCCATATTAATCTTTTAGACCAGTGCAACACTTTCATCGGGCTTTAAGTATTAATTTATCAATTAATTGATCTGATAAGGCCTCATGAACAGTAGACTCTTGCGTTAATAAACAACAAATGCATCAATCTGAATAAATCAAAAACATAATTTCTTAGTGTGAAAGTGAAGGGAAGTGAAGGGAAATTCTATTTACACAGTGAACCTTAAAAATCACTTGTACATTGATTGAATGATCATAAGGAATCACATTACTGACAAAATCAAAATAACATTGTATCTTTGTGAATCAAAAGTTTCACTCAATACAAAAACAGGATGTTACACTAAATTAAAACCATATTTTAATGAAGTTGATCCAGACATGACTGATTAATTTCAGTTGTCCCTAAGTTTTGGCACATCATCCAATTTATTTTATGGGTTGTGCATAAGACTGCCATGATACTTTCATAAACATGAAGGAATTTTCATGAAAGTTAATGACGGTTGTCAGGGAGTGTCATTTGGTAAATAAGGACATTTTAATGCAAAGTTCACAATTACTGGACTTTTAATGCAAGTTTTGGTACAATGTTGGATTGAAAGTGTCATTATTTAACAAATAAAATAATTAAAAATCTCAATTTGCTTTGCTGTTGGTACTCTGTTTAACTCTAATGAGCTCAGCTGTGGTTCCGTAATCTAAAAGCCAAAGCCCAGCGTAGAGCGGCTGAGTGAACGTGGTCTGGACTCTGTGGAGCAGAGTCATTTTCTTAGAGATGCTGTAGAAACACAGAATACCCAATTTGTAATTAAGGTACACTCCTACTCTGGAGGAAACTGGACCGGATATTGGAGTTTTAACATTGTTGTAGGAACAGGAGTAACTACTTGCGTCACAGTGCAAAGCCCAGGATCTGTCGTTGAGTCCAAATCCACATTTTTCTGATGTACCTGCTCTGGAAATGTTCTTGTATGTGACAGCAACTTCAATCTCTCCCCCCTTCCAGTCCACCTCCCAGTAACAACGTCCAGTCAGACTCTCTCTGCTCAGGACCTGACAGAAATAAGTGAATCTTTTTGGATGATCTTCATAAGGCTGCTGTTGCTTCATTAATGTGACTTTTCTGTTTCTGTCTGATAACAACAGAAATTTGTTTGCTGTGTTTGGATCCAGAGTGATTTCTTGAAAATGTTTTACAAAGTCAGCTCTGGTTTTTGGTTCTGGTTCTGGCAGTAAAACATCAACTTTACTCACTGTCAGTGAGATGTTTGTTTTTATCTCTGTCAGTAGCTCTTCTAGAACACGTTTTGCATTTGACACAGCTTTCGTCACGTCCTTAAAGTGTCTCAGAGGACGGATGTTGATGCTGGATGAGTGTGTCGACTCACTGAGTGCTGGCAGTGAGGGGTAGTTGAGGAGAAACCGGGTGTGATCCTCTGTGTGTGAGAGCTGCTCCAGCTCAGCGTCTTTCCTCTTCAGCTCAGTGATCTCCTGCTCCAGCTTCTCCTGAACATCTTTGACTCGAATCACTTCAGTTTCCTGCTGGGATCTGATCTGCTGCTTCAAGTCAGAGCTACTTTTCTGGAGGAGACGGATCAGCTCAGTGAAGATCTTCTCACTGTCCTCCACTGCTTTATCAGCAGAGACATTGATGGCCTCCACCTCCTGTTGAAGCAGCTTCACATCTTTCTCTTGATCCTGGATTCTCTGTTGGACTTTCCTCCGCTTTACCTCAAGCTCCTTCTGCTTCTCTGCTCTTCCTGCTTCAACTTGGACTGTTTCATGACCTTTATGTTCATCCATTAAGCAGAGATAACAGATACACTGCTGATCAGTACGACAAAAGATCTTCATCACCTCATCATGACGAGAGCAGACGTGTTCCTCAAGCTTCTTGGAGGGACTCACCAGCTTGTGCTTCTTCAGTCCAGAGACATTATAGTGAGGTTGGAGGTGATTTTCACAGTAAGAAACCAGACAAACCAGACAGGACTTGACAGCTTTAATCTTCTTTCCAGTGCAAATATCACATTTCACATCTTCAGGTCCAATATAGCAGTGATCAGCTGGACCATCTTTGAGTCCAGTCTTCTTCGTATCCTCCACCAATTTTGCAGGCATGGTGTTTTCCTTCAAGGCAGACCTCAGTGTAAAAGGTTTTCTGCAATGAAGGCAGCTGTGGATTCCTTTCTGATCTTTTCCATCCCATAACTCTTTAATACAGTTCATACAGTAGCTGTGTCCACAGGGAATAGTCACTGGATCCTTCAGTAGATCCAAACAAATGGAACAGGAGACTTGAGAATCCATCTGAATTCCTTTCTGTGCCATATCCCACTTCAACAAAAATTTGTCAAAACATTAATTGCCTCTTCTGCACATAAAGCAATCAACAAGCAGAAAAACACATTGGTCTTCAAAAAACAGAAGCATTTGGTCCTGCGACTTTTCAGGTTCTGCTGTGCAGCTCTGTGAATCTGTTAACCTACTTTTCAGAAGGGAGGAACCATTGCAGAGATTTATAATTATGTTATCAGCTATCAGTTTTTATGAGTACAAAGCAAGCATGCCCCTTGAACTTGTAAAGCATGTTTTGACCACTTATAAATTTGCAAAAATATAACTTGGATCATGTAAGAAATGTGTTGAATAAAAAACTTCTTTAAAAAACAGACGTCTCCTCTAAACATTCACAGAATGTTAAAACAGTTTTCTGATTTAATTGGATGTTAGGCAGGTTGAAAAAGAAGACAAGAACTTTTAACTTCACCAAAGCTTTAGTGGTTGAAGTCTAGGACCTGAAAACAAACTTTAAAAAAAGGCAAAACTTTTTGTTTGCTCCAATTCATTTCTTTTAAAGCACATGCGTCAAACTTGAGGCCCGTGGACCAATCCGGCCCGCTATAGCTTTTTATGTTGCCCTCTAGATTCTAGACTAGACAATAAGTGTGCTTAAAAAATCAGCATGATTTATCAATCAAATCAATGCAATTCTTATTTGTTTACTGCCTAATTATATCAATCAGTCCCTCCAATTTCTTGAGAATTATCATGGAAATTCACACAAAATCAACAAATTCTTGCACTTTTTTACACTAATATGTAATTGGGAGTTTATTGCAGATTTTTCCTCAAAAATTGTCAAAAACTGTACTTGTACTAAACAGCTAAACAGTTTTATTAGTAAACACTTATAGCCTAAGCTCTTTGTTAACACTTGTCCCAATATAACAGAATAAAAGCAATTAAATTCACTGATGCGGAAGGTACAGCCTTGGAATCCTTATCCCACAATTGTTGAATCACATAAAATTATAAATATAAAATATACTGAAGCGATGCTAATCCCACTTGAGGACAATTTTTGGAATTACTTTAGGAAACCCCCAATAACTAGAGTGACATACTTTCTTTGCACGTATGTAATGAAAGAGCCTGGATGAAAACAGACTTCCACAGGACTGAAACTGGATCTAGTCCCAGATGCTTTAGCATGTTATGCCTTACTTTATACGGTTTCTTTTGAATGACACTTTTGTACAGCGACCGCCTTAATAGTTATACTGTCTACACTGCAAAAACATAATATTTTACCAAGTATTTTTGGTCTAGTTTCTTGTGCAAATATTTTAGTGTACTTGAAACAAGACCGTACTGACTTACAAGTAGCTTTTCAGCAAGAAAAGGAAGCTTGATTTAAGTAAATAATTCCTTAACATAAATGAAAAAGTGGCATATAATTTCACATATAACAAGACATAATAATCTGCCAATGGAACAAGTACTTTTTTATATTATTTACTTAAAACAAGTTCCTAATTCTTGCTGAAAAGTTACTTTTTGTCTTATTTCAAAGATATTTGCACTAGAAACTAGACCAAAACTACTTGGTAAGATTTTGTGGTTTTGCAGTGTAAATACTGCAAATGTGAAAAGACTTTTAAAAATTAACTACAAGGTAACTAATTGTAGGCATGAACCCAAGCAGAATCAATATGTGATTCAGCAAACTGCTAAATTCAACCAGGTTACTTCCTTGTTTTTATCAACACATGCAGGAAATAGGTCACATTACAAGTAGAATTTTTTCTTTAATCAGAGCCTCCAGGTGTTTTCCCCATCTTTGCAGGAAGTTGATATTAAAAGATATCACAGCTGTAGGATGTTTTTGTATTTAAAAACCAACAGTATACAGCTGCGTCAGCAAGACTTTTATTTCACAGTTTAATTCATCTTTTCTCAACACAAATAAGGGATTCATCATTTCCACCCAGACCCCAGCAAACACACACGTTTTCACCTCAACACACGTAAACATTACAGCTTATTGTGAGATTAAAACATGTCATTAGAAAACACTGCTGTTCCCACAGATCCTTCATATCAAAACTGGACTTGTTTTCTCAACGGCATCTCAGGAAGAAAACTGTTTACCCAAAATTATCTACTTTATATATTTCTGTTATTACCATGTTGCAGCTGAGATAAATTAACATGAAGCTCAGTCTCTGCTTTTTTGAAAACTTTGACCAATTTCCTTCAAAATTGTAATTTTTGTCACGTCATGCAAATGAAAATCAGTTTTAATCAATAATAATGAGGCTTGAAGTGATGTAAACACACACACATGCACACACACACACACAAACAAAGAAACAAACAGGGCTCAGTAAGTAAAGCCACCTGAGTCAATCTGCTTGGAAAAATTCAGTTCAGCTACATCTTATCTTTGACCTCTGCTCTGCATGGTCCAACATTCAATAAAACCTGAACACTGCATGTCAATAAAGCTTTATCTGCAGTTTAAAGAGAACTGGCCTCCAGGTTTCAATGGGAAGTTTACAACCAGAAAGACGAGAAAGTTGCTTCTCTGCTTTCGATTCTTTCTTTCGAGTCAGGATTCAAGTTTCCAGTTATTTTAATGAACCACTTAGGAGTTTATCTGTAAGACTAAATACATTTGGGAAACACTTTTTGTTTTTACAAAGAGTTTGAAGAAGTAAAACATTTTTATCAAAGATTTTCATGAACTGAACAGATTTCCTCTCGTTTTTGACTCAGGTGTTAGCAGGACAAACAACAACAACTGAAGGCTCCTCTTGGTTTGGTATAAAGCAAAGAGAAAAGAATTAAGACCACTGGGTTCATAGCAGGCATAGAAGGTCAAAGGTCAAGTCACCAATACAGAGTTTGGCTGAAATTTTTCTCCAAGGTAACAACAGCTCAGAAGGACGGGCTTGTTGGAAACTCAATAACAAACATTGATGCAATTTTACACGCCATTGATAAGCAGTGCAGTCCAGGACAGTTGATTATAATCTGAACTCATTAGAAACTTTTACTACCAAAGTCCAGATTAATTTTTCAGACTGAATCACATTTAAGAAACTAAAACATTTGACTGCAGATATCTAGGTGCAGCTGAAACTCTGCTTCTATCAGCAAAAATCTGCTTTTTTTTCTGCCTCAACACACCTGATTCAAACCACTTTGGGCATTATTAGGAGTTTGTAAAACAGGGGTGTCCAAAGTGTGGGTCGGGGGTCGTTTTTGGCCATAGAAATTATCCTTTTGGGCTCCTTGACCACAAATCAAGAGTGGCACAAATTTAGCCAAGAAACACATAATAGAAGAATTTGAAAATTGTCTGTTTTTCTCTTAAAAGGCAACACTTCAAAGACCTGTTTATGTTTTGGATCTTTGATGATATTTTATTGAGCAGGTATTTAAAAAAAATCACAAAGTATTTTTTGCATTAGTTGTAGTAGTTTAAATTTGTCATTTTTGTGAATTGATTGGATTGGGCTCGTACATGTAATGCTCAGCTGCTTCCCATTATATAATGATTCAGCCTAAAATGTTCAATTAAATATTTATTTCAATTAAGCCCATTGAGCAGAGGCTTTCTATATGTCAAAATCAGCCCAAGAATGGTTGAATTTAAACTATTTAAATGAATTTGAACCTTTATAGTTTCAGGAGACCCTTCAGCCAAACTCTGAGTGATCGGCTCCAACCAAAGGTCAAGGCCATGGAAAGGTTGCATCACTGCATCAGGTCAATGCGTTTACTCAGACACTTTCTTTTCAAGTTTTATAGACGGGAACTACTTTCCCATTGATGCAAACACCCATCTCAAAAGTTCCTCTTCCCCAAAAGCAAAAACATCAAAGAAACACGCAGCTTTGGACAGACAGTTTCATGAAAAGTGCAAATGGAGACAAACGTTAGTTGGATGTAACATGATTATATAAAAGAAAGAGATTCATTGATGTTTGCTACCTTTCCTTACAGGTCATCACCAGAAACCCTGAATCCCAAATATCTGTTTTTTTTTTTTACTATCTAAATACTAAAATTACATTTTTAAATGTCAAAATGGTTAATTATTTATGTGGAAATAATTTTCCTTAGGTAGATTTTTTTTTTGAGGCATTGACAATGAGATTGTTCTTTTCATTTGTAACACTACTTGTTCTTCAATCTGCTACTGTTTTCCTACTTCACAACAGACTCACACAAACACTGACGGACGGAACGATATCTACAGTATTTACAGTCTTATCTTTTTATCTAAACTGATATAAAGTGAGGAGAAGCAAAGAGCTTATAGTTTGGACCACAGGGTGCCCTTAAATTCAGTCCAAATGCATCTTTAAAGCGATGCTTGAAAAGTTCAGGTGATAAAAATGGACGTCAGTCAGTTGATCACAAATAAAACAAAATGTTTTAAAGTAGGTAAAGAAGCAAAAAACTAAAGTAAAAGACTGAGACTGAATCCCATTTCTAAAGTTCAGTTAAAATCTATTTTCCAGACGACAATGACAATATTTCTTCGTATTTTTCAACGGCATTCAGAATTATTACCAACAAAAGTATTTTATCGTCTCTGTGGTTTAAATTATAAAGTTTGGCTTTAAATCCAGCAAAGTGGAGATGAAGCAGGAGGCTCTGCTTGCTTCTAAGCATTTTATTTATTTAAAAAAAAGCTCCTAATTTTTGCAGAAAACTTACTTAGAAGTTTTTGACATTTGTCTTATTGTACTAAGATATTTGTACAAGAAACTGGACCCAAAATACTTGGTAATATTTTGTGTTTTTGCAGTGTAGCCTGGACATGATGAATAGCAAATGGGATTCAGCTCAAGTGAAGATAAACGGATGTGTGTTTTGAGTTCTGACTTTTCTTTCTTGGTCATTATATCTTAGTTAAAAGCCAAAATTCAGATTTGCTGCCTTCTTTTCCCAAGATTCTTTCAGTCAACTAGAACGTAAGTTGTTAAACAAAAAAAAATTAAAAAATGTTCCTTCTGAAGAGAGATTTCCAAAGATTCTGCATTATTTTGTAAAGATGGGAATATTCTGGTAAAAGAAAATAAAAAATGACTGGATCAGCAGCGCAGACAGGCACAGTGCTCAAATATCTCCTCAGCAGGTCGATGGCAAGTAGAAGAAGACGACGACATGAGTCTTCTCCAGGGAAGGAGAGACAAAAGTTGGACATATTTTCAGATAAATGGAAGACATCCTGGTTTACCAGGAACTTCAGAGGTTAGAGCAGTTCTTATTTGTAGTGAAATCAGTAAAATCCCTTTTAAAGTTCATTCCAGACCAAGGCGTTTAATCAGGAAACTTCAGATCAATCAGAGGCTTGTCAGCACCTTGATGGTGTCAGTGTGTCCATGGAAGTCCTGCAAGCAGCAGGGCTTGGTTTCAGTAGCGCCTGTTTTAACGGATCAGAGCCAGGCCTTGTGCAAAACCTTCTGGGGATCAAATGGCACACGCTCCGGACGGTTTCCAGGAGATAAACTGGATTTAATACTGGAGACGCTGGTCTGGAGTAAATAACCAGGAAACTCAGACCAAAGAGAGAGAGAAGTGGAGGAAATTTACTTTGGGTTTGTTTTAAATAAGGCAAACTCGTTTAGTTTGCCTTATTTAAAATAGATTTAAGGCTATTCTATAAACCGGTTTATAAATTAACCCAATTTCTGTAAACTTAAACGTGAACCATAATAAACCTCATTTAGGGAAAACAAACCAGATATTAGAGTACTGATTTGGTTTCCATGGAAACAGGAACCAGAATCACACCTACAAACTCAGATAGTGGGCTTCGTTCAGTTTTTGAGAGCAAAGGCAAATGTCTCAAACTTATTTAACATTTCTGACCAGATTTGAGAGAAAATCCTGTAGAGGTGTTGAATAAATCTGAGTATTCAGTGGATTTGTCTGCCTATCAGTAGCTGCGTTTCCATTTATCAAATAATTCCCATTATGTAAGTAATCTTTTGTCAGGAAACATTCCAATTTTGAAAACAATTTACATTTTTCAATAAAAACTTTTTGAGCTAGTATGAAATGTTTTTTTATCAAAATCAGTGTATTTCGCACAGATCATGGGATCAACAGCTGGATGTTACCACTGCTGGAAACGACAAACAAGACGGCAGGAAGTGGCAGGAGAAAAATGGCGCATCATGATTTTTAAAGACTTATTGAATGAACGAACTTGTTCATCTGTCATTTTAATTGTGTTCTTTATTTAATAGACGTGCCGTAATTGTTTTTTCCAACATTAATGGAATATTGACAGTTTTCCGTACACTTGTAATGGAAACGCAGCTACTGAACAGTTTGGTTTTAGATGAAATGTCATCTCGTCCTTAAGATGATGTTGGAATAACTTCACTTTGTGTGTATTCAGTCACTAGTTAAGCAGCAAAAATGTATTTGAGAATCTTTAATTACTTTCCTAGAAATGAAAGGGAGCCGGTTGCAGGTAGATGGAGATAAATGGAGACTTTAGGAAGATTATTTGGCTCCCAGTTGGTGAAGATTCTCCAGACTGGATCATGTTGGTTCCTTCAGGCCAGTGGGACTGGGATGCGCCTAAACCACCGGTGAGGGAACTTGTTTCATCTCCAGAATTGGAGACTCACGATCCGACTCCTGCACTTCTTCGCTGGCGTGATCTTCAGGGCCGCTCACAGTGTTGGACTCTCCCGGTGCCTCATCCTACAAAAACAGCAACTTTACCACCATCATAAATACATTTCTACACGATAAGAACCGAAGTGCTGCAGCTGAGTGGAAAAATGCTCATTTTTATGTTTCTTACCGTCACCCAGGGGTGGGAGAGGACTTCCTCCGCAGTGAACCGAGCGTCAACGTTCACCTGCAGCATCTGACTGATCAGCATCTGAGGAGCAGGTCATGTTGGCAGTGAAAGACTCGCCTGATTTTAGATTTAATAATATCTCCAGGTCACATCGACAGACATCAGAATGGGATTTAGGTTGTTTCTTTTACGGTCACTTTGATGTCTGATTTGTTTTCTGCTCCAAATGACCAAGTCTAAAACAAACTAAAACAGACGATGATCATTTGTTTTCAATTCTTTTTTCTTGTGTACGACTCAACAAGATATTAATGTCCAGAGATTTTGATTGTATTTATGGTCATTTTGAAGAACAAACAATTACTTTTACCCTTGCTATTGAATTATCGATAAGCTGCAACCTTGGCATTGATTAACATGTTGGTATCTGATGTTTATTTTTCCTAAATTGATCCAAACCTTTGCTGATAGGCTGACATTGTCCCAGTCTGGAGATGGAAACTCCAGCTTCCCTCTGAGGATCTGATCAAACAGTTCCTCCTGGATGTTATTCTCACTGTGCAAAGTAAAGCAGATTTCTGTTAAATAAACACAAATAAAACACACTTTAAAGTCACAAAAATCTGTAAATTTTGATTGAATCTGTTGAAAAAATGACAAATATTCCAAAGTTCCAACTCGAACATGAAACAGGAAATGTTCATAATAACTTTATTTACATCATCCTATGTTGGTTTTATGTTAACATTTATTAATAATTTCCTAGTTAAAGTAAAACGTTGTGTTTACTGACCTTCGGAAAGGAGGGAATCCACAGAGCAGGATGTAGGCGATGACTCCTGCTGCCCAGATGTCAACCTTCAGGCCATAACTAGAAGAAAACATCAACATTACTGATTGTTTACCACTAATGGGATGATTTACTCATAAAAATATGGAAAATAAATAATCTAGCAAAACACAGACATCGAGAAAACCCAAAAGAAACATCTAAAAGTTTGACTTGTATAATTTTAGAGTAGATTAGATCCAAATCAAACCTTCACAAACACAAGATGTTATCACTATGAAAAGTATTTATTGCAAAAGACATTTTTCTTTTGATTTCTGTCGCATAATAAACCTGATCCAGGAGCAAATAAATGAAGCTGCTGCAGAAAGAAGGAACAAAGGAAAGAACCATCCATGGTTTTCAGCAGGTCTAAAAAAATATTTCAATTTTAGCCTCTGCAAATCTGAACTTTCAGCTTTAACAGGTTTATTAAAAACCAATAAGAAATAATGAAACTATTTTATTTGGCAGCATTAGGATTGATTGTTGAATCTCTGTTTTGTATAAAAGTAGTTAAATGCAGAAGGATTGAAAACAAAAATCAACCACTCATAACCAAAATTGTCCAAATAAAGAATCTAATCAATTAAATGGAAAAAAAATAATAATCTGGGAAATTCAAAGTATCGAACAAAATACATTTTCTCTAAGAGACGCCACCAAGAAAGGAGATGAATTTTGGGAAAATTGGCCGCTGTGTTTTACTTCCAGTGTCTCACCCGGTCTCAGCGATGATCTCCGGCGCCACGTACGTCGGCGTGCCGCAGACGGTGTACAGTGGACCCTCCACCACCGTCGCCAGGCCGAAATCCCCCAACTTCAGGGACTTGGTGCCGTCTGGATACTCACACACCTGCAAAGCGAAACCCAAAGTGAGCGGCGCAGAGTTCAGGTGTAACAGAAACACTTCCTGTTCCGTCCACAGCAGCGTTTTTGTACCAGCAGGTTCTCTGGCTTGATGTCCCGGTGGACGATGTTCATCCGATGTAAATACTTGATGGCTCCGGCCAGGTTGAACACCATGGCGCTGGCGTCGCGCTCGCTGTACTTCGTGGAGGAGGTGATGGCGTCGAAAAGATCGCCGCCCTGCAGGAACCAGAAAGGTTTAAATGTGGAGAAAATAATTTTATTCATTCGTTTAATTATTCAGTAATGATTAAACCCTGAAACAGACAAATTAATAACACAAGTATGTTCAAAAACACGTTGAGAAATTTCTCCTTTTTTTAATCTAAGGCTAATATTATTAATTTATTTAGTTTTTGATTAAAAAAATATTACTGCTTTAAGATCTGACCATGAAAAGACTTTTGTTTTTCTAATTTAAAGTAAAGGTCTAAGATGTATGGCTTCAGGGTCAAAGGTCAGAGGTTAATTAATGGACCTTAACGAGCTCCATGACCAGGAAGAGCTGCGTGGGCGTCTCGTCCACCTCGATCAGCTGGATGATGCTGGGATGTCGGACCCTCCTCAGAACCGCCACCTCGTTCTCTATCAGGTGTTCCTGAAAAACATTTATTATTAGTTTAAAAGCTAATAAAAGTATTTAAACAGTTTGTTAGTTTTGATGAAAATTGCCTCCAGCGACTTAAAACACAAAATTCTGTTTATTATTAGTTTAGTTTATTGCAGAAGAGCGATAATCAAATGATTTTTTGCACAGTGAAAAAGCAGCTACCTTCCCGCAGCATCGAGCTTTATCAATGATCTTCAGAGCGTACTCCTGTCCCGTCGACCTGCAGAGACAACAAGCCGTTAAAATATCCAACTTTCAGCTGAAATACCTGATAAAACAACAAACAGAGCATAATCAATCATTTTCAGTCTTTTACCAATCAGCAAATCCTAAATTTAAGCAAATTAAATAAATTTTAATTAAGTTATTTGGATTAAAACTAATGATTATTTTAGTTAGTTACTCTATCAATTATTCTGATGATTAATTGATTAATCAGTTACAGATTTTTCATTAAGGCTTGTTAAACAATATTAGGAAAGCATAAAAAATAACTTAGTTATTTGTTAAATATAAATAAACATTTTACTGCCTAAACAGCATTCCTTTAGTGGACGCTTCATCATTTGTAGGAAACTATGCAGGTAATAAAATGAAATATTGATCTGCTTGACTTCACATCAATAAAGTAGAACTGATCTACTGATCAGAATCAACTAATGACTGGATAGAAAAAGGTATTAACAGCAAAAATGGAAGTTTTACAAAGGATTTTTTTTATGTTTAATAAAAATATATATATTTTTCTCTATAGTTTTGGCTAAATTACTGCTCTGACGGAGCCATTCTTTGAAAAAATTGGCTTTTTTATACTAAATTACTTATTTAATTGCAAATGTGCAACAAAAGATTATTTATATTTTATTTATCTACTTACTATTTTTAATTTAAAAACCATTTAATTATTCCATGACGTATAAAGTGTGAGGCTTACCTCTCCACACACTCCTTCACCACAGCAAAGTTTCCGTCTCCGATCACTTTCCCCACCTTGTACTTCTCGTTGATGTTGGAGGACGAAACGGATCGGTTTCCGTTCACTGAAAGAAAAAAACAACAAAAATAGATTTTATGAATAATAAAAAGCACTAAGAAAACTAAACTCAAGCTGCTGCTTCATCATCTTCATCATCTGCGATGGACTTTCACAGGAGATTCCTCAAATAATAAAGGCTAAAACCTGTTTTGTTTTTAGAAAATCTTCATTAAATTCCATATTGAACACAAAATGGGAGCACAGACCTTCCTCTGCGTCGTCCGGCTGCTCGGCTTCTCCGTTCACATCGGTGGAAGACGCCCGGCGAGGCGAAATCTGATGGTAAAACAACAGATGTTAGGGAACGAAACCAGATCAGAGTTAGTACTGTCAGAAATCGTCTGAATTATAAACAGGGGAGATGTTTTTAAATTTTAATAGCTTTTTTCAGAAGAAATGTGAATATTTTTGTTGATAAAGATCCAGATTTATGAGCCGTTTCCTTTCTTAAAGCCATTTATGACTTCAAAACCATGAAAATTTGGGCTTTTTAACTGATCTTTATCATTATTTTTGTTGTGATGAGTTTTTAGTAATTTTTCTTAATGTTGGTAATTTGTTGCCCAATAAAGGTGATAAAATATAAATGAAAACATGACAGAGGGAAGAATCACTTTTATGTCGGAGAGCTGCTGTAGCTTCCTGCTGCCACCAGGGGGCAAACTCTCCTCATCTCTTCTTAACTTTAGCAGCAGATGAAACAGAATCTGACCTTCCTTATTCTGAATATGTAAGACATTTTCTTCTAAGTTTCTGCTGCACAACAGTTCAACACGAACTCTTTCAGAACTCTTTTCACAACTTAATTTAAATCAGTTTCATTTGAATATTTTGGGGGGTTTTTCAGAGGAAACTAGTTTTCAAATGTCAATCATCACTGACCTTTAAGTTGCGTCGAGTCCCGGGACTGGTGGGAGACGGACTGGATCTGTTGGACTTTACAGCCGACTGGGATCCTGACGCCTCATTGGCTGCATGACGGAGAAAAGAGCGATCTGATTGGCTAAAACTGATGTCTGTATGTTTAAAGTCACTGAATTATTTTATGATCCATAAAACAACTGAAAGAATAAACACATGTGTCCATGGATGGGTGGACGTTTCTCTTAAACCAATAAGCTCCTAAACTGGTCCTCTAAACCTGCGTCTCCACGGTAACCGTCCTGGTTCCCTACCTGAGCCTGGCGACTTGGTCCTGGATAAACCTTTGGGTGGAGTCCTGGAGGAGGAGAAGCTGGAGCTGCTGGGAGTTTTGGGAGTTTTCTGAGGAGCGGCTGGACGAGGCGTTTTGGTCCTGCACTCTTGAGACGGACAGATGGAAAAAAAATTACCCAGCTGTTTTTTGAGCTGTTTCAAAACCGTCTGCCCGTTGTCTAGCAACCAAAGTGGAACTCCAGCATGTTTGGTCAGCTGGAAGATGTGCTGTACAATGGCTGCTGGAAAAGACAAGTGTTTTGTTCTTGTCTTACCAACCAGAAACCACTTGCTGCATTCGTGTTGACTGCTTTATTGCTTTTCAAAACCGTAGAGTTGTAAAATGGTACCTGTTTGCATTATTATTTTTACTATTTTAAGGTGAGAGTGTAAAGGTTGAGTTGGGGGCGTGGCCAGCAGGAGATTATTTGGATTTAAAATGACTGGAGGCTTTAAAACAAGTAAAATCTCATTATCTAAAATTGAGTTTGTGTGAAAAATTTTATTTTCTTGTTTTGTGTAGACCATAAATTTAACCTAACCTGTTCACTGAAGCATAATAAGTCGCCTTTAAGAAACCTTCCATGTGTTTTAAGCTTCAGGTTCACTCGGATGTGCAACACTGCGGAGTAACCTTGAGTTTTATAACACTGAGGTCCAAAATATTCTAGATATCCAGAATATTTCATTAGATTTTGTATGTGAAACAAACATACAGGAGGTAAAAATTCCTCCTTCAGTTTGTGTTTCTGTTGCTCACCGCTCACGAAGGCCGCCGTTTTCCCAGAATGCGTCAACACAAAGTCGTCCTGCGCGTAACGAAACTTCTCCGGCCCACACGCCATGAACACATCGTCATCCCCGAAGAAATCCTGCAGACAAGTCAGCTGCACACACACACACACACACACATGCAGAGTTTGATTCAATGTCTGAGGGATTTCTTTTCTATGTAGAGCTGAGCAGAGGACAGATGGAAATATTTAAATCATGTTTGCAGCTTCTGACAGACAAGAAACAAACAATGAGCCGCTGAAGAACTGACCTGAGGATTAAAGAAAGTTTTCATCACCACAGATTTATGCAGACGGAGAAGATGGAGAGAGAGAGGAAAGGTGAAGAAAAGAGGGATCAGCAGAGGCATGAAAGGAGGGATTAAACGGAGGGAAGCTGCAGCAAAGTTCACACCAGGTCCTGAGATAAACTCAGGATTTACTGCGATAAACGATTATTCAGTAACCGTGTTTAATTTTGTACAGATAACTGCAGACTGGAAGACATTTTGAATGTCCAAAATAAAACATGAAATAACTGATCAAATGTAAATAAAAAACAAACTCAGGCAAAACCATCAATAAAACAGATTATGAATTATTAAAGCAAAGTTAATGTGAATAGTAATTTATTGAATTGGTTGTAAATAAGTTAATATTTCTACCCACTCTGCTGAATGTGTACATAATATATTTGCTTTTGTTTTAATTTTCTTTGTATACTGTTTTATTAGACCAAGTTCAATAAAGTCTCTCTAAACATTTTCCTTAAAAAAATGAGAATAGAAATAATCAAACTTATTTTATTATTCATTTAATTGATTAATTGCTTATTCCAGCAGGCAATAATCCTTTAAATGTTTTTTTATTTCCCTTTTGCAATTGGACAACCACAAAATGTATTTTTTGCAATATTTTTGTGACTAATGGTGCATAAAAAGAAAGATGATTTTATGTTTTATTTTATGCAAACTAAAAAGTGCGGTGTGTATTTTCATTCAAACTTCTTTAATTCTCTAACCAGATATATTTTCACCTATTTTGTTAAAAAGATTTCAGTTTCTACATATGAAAATATGACAATATTTGATTCTGGTCGATAAACAGCTTTAAATGCAGTGAAGGTAATTCTACTATCGACTCAAACTAAACCAAACATAATGAAAATAATCTAATCTGTGGTTCAATATCCAACAAAGTCAACGAAATTTAAACCAAATTTGGCCTAAAAACATGAAAATATTTGAATATTTTCCTTTGCTAATTAAAAATGTGATTTATTAGCTGTATTATGGACATTTTGGGATTAAATAATGTGTTAAACAGTTAGCTGCTGGCTAATTGGATTCATCCCCTGAGTTCAGGAGCTTTTCTGTGTCTGAAAGGTCCATAAATCAGGATTAAGTAGCTTAACGGGAAAGTGTTCAGGTGTAAGCAGAGAGAAAACGGTTCATGTTGAGGCTCTCCAGAGAAATGAAGGATTATATTTGTCTCTGCTGGACTTTGCTCTCCACCTAGAAAAACCTTTGCTTTTTATAAACGCTCATTTTACAAAGCAGAGGCTCAGGTTCCCACGTTTGGTGCTGATTCCTTTCATTTTCCCTCTGGGATCAATAAAGTACTTTCAATTGAATTGAACTGATTCTGCGCTACAAACTCATGCTAATGCTATTCTGTTTCCACGGCGACACCTAACAATTCTGGAACTGGATCCTGGACAACCGTTCCACGTGTTGGTTCCTTGGCGAGCCGGTTGCCATGGAGACCACACTGCAGGGTGAGAGATGGTGTTTCTCTCCAAGCAGCTGAGACGTGAGGACACACACACACACACACACCCCCACACACACACACCCACACACACTTTGGCCTTGCTGCATTTATGCTAAGTTCGACAGAATAAAAGCTCTCATTGGGACTGAAATGCCTTCAAAATAAAAGTTTCAGTTTAAAGAAAGAAAAACAATCAGCAATTTTATTTTAAAAAGGGAAGAAGATACATTTTTTGAAAAATGGTAAAAATGTTTGGTTTTATGTGACTCCAAAGCTAAATGTTGTCATATTTTATGAAATTAGATGAAAGGTTTAATTTGAAAAGAAGAAACTTTGCTTCTCAAACCAAGAAAAACAACTTTATGTTGGTTCAATATTGTGATTCCAAACTCCATCAAGCCACTGAATTCTGCTTGAAATAAGAATAAATCCAAAATAAAGGATGCTTTTATTTTGAAGGCAGTGAACGCTGCTTTTATTATCCTTAAGTGGATGCTGCATCCACTCTGACACAATCAGGGTGTGTTCATCTCTGCGTGACTCAATAAAAGGTTTTTTTCTTTGCTCGGATCCGAGCTGCGTTCACAACAACAAACGGCCTTCAGTCGGTTTCCTGCTTTCCTTCAGCTCATCTGCAACTTCAAATAAAACCTGTTTAAAAATAGCTCTGCCGGTCGCTCTGCGATAACTTTAAATCCTTTCACCAATATGAGCTGCAGAGCGGATCAGAATGTATTCAGTGTTTAACAACTGGACTTCTGCTGACTGCTGCAGTTCTGCTCAGCGCCAAACGCCACAGCACGACCCAAACTGTGAATTAGCAGTTCTGTAATGCGCTTTAATTTGATTTCTGGCTCGACTCAGACGGCTTTGTTCGATTCCACTTCGCCTAATGGGAATCACAAGCTGCTGTAGCTGCTAAAGTTTTCCTGAATAAAATAAAAACACAACAGAAACGCAGTGAAATAACCACGAAATCATTAATCTAGAGGACAAAATGACAGAAAATAGTGACATTTCATTTGCATTTTTAAAGAAAATAACGCAATAATGAAATATATTACAGGCTCATCTTTTAATGAGAAATAATTGCATATTTTACTGAAAAATATGCAATTCTAATAAACCTGATTAAATCGATTAATCGTCAGAATAATTAGCTGTAGCTAAAATTATTATTTTTTATTAAGTTGCTGATTGGAGGAGATTTTGCGATCTGTTGGTGGAACAGTAAACTCAAGCGTCCCACCTGCTTCCCGTCCAGCGTGTAGAGCCTCTTCACCGCCCCAGAGTCCAGCTTGATGGCCTCCGTAATGTCCGCCAGCACCTGTTCGAAGGAGTGCGCCGTCTTCTTGTTGAGCAGGATCCTCACCGCCTTGCGGGGCTTCACGCCGCTCCGGATCACCGTCACCAGTTTGGGTTTGATGAAGTCTTTGCTCTCCCTGCCCTCCCGACCTTCGGGCCGGTCTTTGGCGACGGGGCTGGTGGTCGTCGACACTCCGGTGGAGGCCGTCGGGGTCCGGCTGGAGGCGGGCGGGGCGGTTCCAGACCCGGCGCCGGGCTTCCAGCTCGGGACGGAGATCTTGGTGTAGTCGACCTTCCGGTAAGGTTCGTTCGAGGCGCAGACGTAGCATTCGCCTGGACGGAGAGAGAAGATAAGAGGGATGCATTTAGAGCAAAATATTAATGAGAGAACCAGAAAATTCACTGTCTAAAGAAATCTAATAATTTATTTACAATTAGATGGAAATTCAAACCAAAAAATCTGAAATTTTCCCAAAAATTTTCTAGAAAAAATTTCAAATTCCCCAAGATTTTCCAGTTTTGAAACTCAAAACTTAGATTAATCTTAAAATTTCTGAGTTTTTATTCCAGCAAATTTTCAACTTTTCAAACTCATTAATTTCCTTGTGTTTTCTAACGTTTTTTAAAATTCTGCATATTTTGAAACATGTTGCTCTTTATGTTCTTGACAAAATTATCTACAAACCAACTTCAGATGAACTCATTAATCAGTAACTTGCATCCCTGACATTCAGGGAAAAGTGGGGATCAGACTAATGTTGAAATACGAGGCAGTGGCTGTCAGACAAAGTGAGTTTGACAGCAGACGTCAGATCAGCTCTTCTGCTCTGAAGGACATCAGTCATCAAGTCACATTCAAGATCCAAGCAGAAAGAAACTAACATTATAAATCCAGCCAGGTAATTATAACAAAGTGCACAACACTTATTTTATCATCATTGTCCTGCAGATATTTGCTTGTAACTGCGACGTTGCCTCTGCTTTCAGAGTCACTCAGTTCAGGATTTAACTGGGTACAAATAACAGCCTGAGAGCAGCAATTACACGCCGTGACATGGACGGTTTGAACAGCGTTAGCATTAACCACCGAACCGTGAGCAAGAGGGTCAAAATATCTGCTTCTGAGCTGCAAATTACCAACAAACTGATTCCAGCTTCAAGTCGCTGTTAGATGGATTCTAAGTACCTTTATTCAAGTTTTTGCATTTTCAGCTGAGTCCCTCACTCATGCAAATACTGCAAAAAAAATTAAAATTTAAGTATTTCAGCTTTTATTTTACAAAACAAAATATTTACAACGATCAACTTCTATTCACATTTTTTCCTACATTTCAAACTATCTTTGTTTATTTTCAGAATACAATCAAAAATACATTTATTCTTTTTAAAAACATTTTGGTTTTTCTTTCATTGTGAAACCAGAAAGTAGAAAAAATTGCCGTAGATATTTCTGTGAGTTTTTAAAAAAACCTTTTCAATAATGTCATGTAGATTTTGCAGTTTAAAATCTACCAGAGTTGAATAGAAATCCATTTTTTGTCCCTTGGTGAGGACATTCAAGGAGCAAAGTAGAGCCAAAAGCAAAAATATGAAATGTAAAAAACAGAATCAAGAATATCATATTGAACAGAAACAGCAAATTTACAACCTAAAATACTCTGCAGTTATTAAAATGGAATAAAAAGAAATGGGCAACCGAGTGAAATTATTTATAAAAAATGTACAAAACGTGCATCTGTCCAACTATTTAAAAAACAAAAGTGACAATAAAACTGTGCAAACAACAAAAATGTCCAAATGACGGCAGAAATGAGAAAAACTGCAAATTACATGAGATGTAAACACGGAGCAGTGATGGTTATAGAGTCCAACAGCTGCTGGGAGGAAATATTTAATTTAGCAGGACCGACGGCAGAAATGTCCCTGTAGGAACATAAAACCTTTCATTCCCTCAACCAAAGTTACCATAAAGGAAGATTAACAATGTGCACATGGAGCCGTGAATGTAAAACTGACAGAACAATAACCAAACCAAACAGGTTTATCTTCCTCCTCATCATCGCTGCATCTCTTTATCTCCCATATTTCTGCCTCCAGACGTCACAAACTCACCTTCCCTGCTCTCCCTCCCTCTCTCCAGGCTTTGTTCAGTGACCTTGTCTCTCCATGCGCCGACTTTCACTCTGTGATTCCAATGAGCTGGACAGGATTGTCTGGGTTGTTATACAAATACCTCAGTGACTAAACGCAAAAACGCTGCGGGCCGATTCAGCCGGGACACCAGAACACCCGGGGTTAAAAAAACACCGATGGGAGCCCAAACATTTAGGCTGCGTTCACACCAACCCTGTTAGTCCGTTTTAATCAAACTTTGGTTCGTTTGCCTAGAAGGTCCAGTTCATTTGGACCCAAACTGTGAACTCTGGTCCATCTAAAAACCTCATCCTCAGTTTGGCTGAAGTGAACTCTGGTGCAGTTTGAATGTAGCGAAATATATAAGCAAACCAGAGACCAGCAGGAAGCAGCGCAGGGCATGCTGGGTAAATACTACCAAAACAAACATGGTGGCCTTGCGCTACCAGAAGAAATGGCTCATTGTTTTGGCCAAAGACAAAACAGAAACCCTACAATCGCTAAAATCTGGTGCCACTCCATTTCATGAAAAGTTTTTCTTCAGAAGTTTCCATGTGATTTCTTGTTGCAGCGCCGCCACAGGCGAGTGGGGATCAGGTTTTCCTAATGGTTTGGTTCGTTTGACACAGTGCAGTGTGAAAGCGAACCACAGCAGCTGAAAATGTAATAAATGCTGCAGTTTTAAAATCAAGTCTACCAGACTCTCAGGTGTGGAAACACCCTTAAATTTTGCTGCCATATTCCCTTGTTCTTCTTTTCATTGCTGCTTCTTATGGCTTTTCACTGATTAACTCCACATTTTGTGAGCAGAAAACATGCAGAGGTGGAAAGCAGCCAATCATTCAGCAGCATGCCTTCATGCTTTTCCAGAGAGAAGTTGTAAATGATGCATTTCCCACTTTGGACACTCGGATTAAGTCCGTCACGGTCCATTCTGTGTGTTAAGTGCTCAGAGTGACGCGTCTGTCTTTTAGCGCATCTCCGTCTGAACGGCTTCCTGCCACTAATGTTCATTAGAAGATCTTACAACCAGTCCAACATCAATATTGATGATAAACTGCTGATACTAAGCTGCTGCTGCTGCTCAGTTTCTCCCTGAGTCGCTTCAGGCAAGAGAAGACAGTGGAGACATTGGAGACATTGGAGACATTGAAGACATTATAGACAGTGGAGACATTGAAGACATTGGAGACATTGTAGACATTGGACCCAGATATATTATTTAATGTCTTCAACTGTGGATGTGGAAGCTTTTTATCAAATTTAGAGTTTAATCATTTTGTTTATATTTCAGTTTTGACAAAAAAGTTTCTGATACATTTTGAATTCAAAGTGGAAATTTAAGCCGAGGTATGAATATTAATGACCGCGCTCCCTTAGGAGTTCCTGCATTGATCGGGAAATTCTTCTTCCTCCCTTGATGTACACAGAAATAAATAATTCAAGTGTGTTTGCATAACAAACAGGTAAAGAGCAGGATGAGAGGGTGACGGTTTGATGATCGGATGTTATCAATCAATATTATGGGGAGTTAAACTGGTGATAACAGAGGAATCTGCCACAAAGGAGGAAATGTTTGACATGTTTCAGCTGTTTACATGGCAGTTTGAGATCTCAGGTCTTTATTTGAAAAGATTTAATCTGCAGAAGTACCGATTAGTACAGTAATATCTAAAAGCAGATCTCATAGTTTTCATTAGAGACTGATTTTTTTAAGATACGATATATTTTAAAGATATAAAGCTCATCAGAAAGGTTGTTGCTGAACTGTGGAGCTTCTTTGATGACATTTAGTTTATCCTAGGTACAAAAAGTAGCGTTATCACAGATCCTTCCTGTTAGGACTAGTTAGACCTTAATAAACTCAATAAGGTTAATTCCACCTGCTTAGTCACAAATATACATCTCTTGTACATTTTTTACTCTACCAGTTGCACATTTCGTTTTGAACAATATATTAGGACTGGACATTTATCATATTGTTCATTTATTGTGAAAGAATATAGATTTACATTTATTGTTGTCTTGATCAATTTTAATTACTGATGTTAAGAAAAACTGGCTGAACTGTTTTCTCCATGTGAGCATCATTAAATATCTGTAAATTAAAAAATATGACTAAATGCAGCTAAAATATGGAGTTTAGTGATATAAATGACACTTTGACTATTTGTGTTTTGAATCCAAACCATACGGTTACCTAAAAAATAAGTCATAAATAGCATTTTTATTTACATTTTTATTGTTATCTCAATAGTACCACAAAATATTGCACTAAAATTCAAAGTCCACATCACCACCTCCACAATTTATGCAAAATGTAACATCTATACATATTTTCTCTAATGTTGTAGTTTACAGTCAGTTTTAAAAATGCTCCCTTTCACCTTTAACTTGCTGTTGATAAATCTAAATTTTTCTTACATTATTAAATGAAAACTTCATATTACTTTTGGGGCAGAAGGTGAAGCCACTGCAGATATCACAATGCTTTTCAGTCATGGTGCAAAAATGCTAACAGTCAACATTCCTGCCATCTTTAAGATTCCCTGTGGATGTTTATCACACAAACAGGAGGCTGTTTAAAAGCTGCAGGTCCAACCAGACTCTGTTACTCAGACTGATGCCTCAGTTCATGAGTCAGTGCACCGGATATGTTGCTTCCAGCCATGTTGCCCTAGGCTGCACTTTTATGCACCACTTTCTGACTGACTCTTACGTTTTAGGTCTGGGCAATAGATTGATTTTACTGATTAATCAAACTTTTGGTTTTTGAACCAAAACTTCCTCAGTCATTGTGCAGATGATTGAGGAAATTATGTCAGAGCTTGATAACTATATAGAAGCTTTTTTTCCTCACTACTCTTCTAATTTTAATACGTTTCTCAAAGGTAAAAATATATATTTCTGCTAATATTATTCCTATATTCTCCTAATTAAATATTTTAAAAATTGTAGCCACCGAAGGAATTATCCAAACCACTTTTTGAAAATAGTTTTACCATTTGTGATATCTTTTTTTTTCTTTTCAGAAAAGATGGTGAGAGAAAAATAGTTTAAAATTGGAAATTGGATCTGGTATATATTCCTATTTTTTGTACATGCATTAAACCAACTGTATCAACAGAAGCTAAATAAATGGAACAGATTTTTCTTCTTCAGCAAAAAAATACAGGTGCATTAAAACCATTATACTTAAGAAAAGACCCCGAGTGGTAAACAGTGGAACAACACTTCTTATGTAGTTTCATCAATCAGTAAGAGGTCTGCTGGGTGATATTAATCAGATTTAGTGGTTATGATACATTACTTTTGTAAAAATCAGTTATTTTAAAACACTTAAATGTCGCTAAACTAACTAAAAACTGATGAGCAAAATCAATCAAATACAAGAAGAAAATGCAGCATCTACTGCCATTGCATTTGGATTCTGCATGATAATAATAAACTAAGGCTGGGCAGTAAATCAATAATATCTATCACGATAGACATTTAGGTAGAGAAAAGGCTTTAACGCTCAACCTTTCACTCTTTGGTTGCCTAGCAACTCACTCATTCTTTGGTCACCTAGCAACAACCTGTTCAGTAACTTGCGCAGCAGAAGTTTCAGGTTTTGCCACTGCGCCTCATAACTGCGTAAAAATGCAAAACAACGGCGTGACGAGACGAGAGAAACCTGAAAGAGAGCAACCGCTTGAGAGAAAACTGGAGAAAATAGGAACGCTCACGTAACCAGTTTGGAAGTAAATCACAAAATTAAAACAAAACAAAAAACAAAGAATAAATCATTTTTGACTGATATAAAACCCTGAAATCAAGATTGACAAGTTTGATATGTTCTTCAGCCATGTTTCCAGTCCTATAATAAACATCTGGAGCCCTTCAAGTCCTTCAGACGATGCAAATACTGTCACCATAATCCTGAGTATCATTCACACTACGCAGAAATCAATATGAATACCTTTATCTTGCCCTACGTGGCCTTAGCTGAAATGTCAGAAACCCAATCCTGAACTAAAGGAGGGTTAGTCTTACCTTCCACCAGTTCGTCCATACTGGTAATCTTCTTGCTGCCATCTATGGTGTAGATTGCACGAACTCCTTGCGGCAGATGAAGGTTGTCTGCTAACGATCGAGTAAGTTCCATCAGCAAAGCATCGTACGACCGGAACCGGTCACTAGAAACAGCGTATACCAGGCCCTTGAAGTACCGATCCCCATTGCGGTAGAACCGGACCTTCTTGGCCCGCTTCTCTGAGGTGAGGGCCTGCAGGGTGCGGGTCCTGTAATAGCTACAGTTGGCGCTGTGGGCAGGACTAGGAACCAGGCTGCTGCCCCTGGAACTGGGACCGGACCCCCCACCGCTGCCAGTGGAGTCATCCCGTTTGGGTCGGGTGGAGCGTCCCCGGCGAACCTTGTTCCGTTCGTCGAAATGCTCCAACTCAAGGGTCTTACTGAGAGACATGGCGAATGAGGTTCCAGTTGCACTCAGAGTTCATCCGATTTAAGATTCATATTCCAACACGCCAAAGTCAGTCAATTCTTGGGTCAAGTGGTCTGAGCCCAGTTCAAGACGGCTTCCCATTCAAACCAGTCACCTTTGGTCCTCACAAAGTATCAGTTTGACTAAATCCAGTTGTGATCAAGTGTCACCAATTCTGGTCCAGTGTAGTTCAGGAATATGTCTTCACATCAGAGTATGGAGTAAATCCAGTGGTTCTCTACCTTAAAAATGCTAAACTAAGAATTTATTTAAACTGTTGTTGGGTCAATCGAGACCCTCAGAGTTCTAGATGAACACTAAGAAGACCTGCCAATCATCTTAGACCTCCTATATTCAACCCCCCAGGCTCATTCACTGCAGTCTCACTGACCCAACCATAACCTCAGCTGTCTGGCTTTCGAACAAACCAAGCGAAACCAGTCCTGCTTTAAACCCAAATCACTAAACCATTATCACTCTGATCCAGTTCAGTTTGGGGCTTTTTGCCATGGGTCAAAGTTTAATCCTCAGTGTCCCGTCCATCCCTGGAAAGATATGCAAAAAAAAGACAATCAGATGGTTTGAACTGACAAGACAGATTCCCCCAAAATCATGTTGGGTTTTCACTGGAGGATGCTAAAGATTATCACAGCATGATATTTAATCTTTTTGTTGTTTTCTAGACAGAACATTTAGGTAAAAACGGGTTGGTTTGTCCACGAGGACATCTTGTTGGGAAAATCCATTTAAATCAAGAACCAAATGTTGAGATGATTATAAAACCTGAGTAGTTTGTCTCTCTCTTCATGTCTTTGACTTTATCCATCAATCCGATCCGCTGCTGCTAAGCTGCTGACGGTCCCTTCACCCTGACAGACAGAGGGAGGCACCTACCAATAATGCCGTGAAACCGGTTTGTTGCTAAGGAGCCTTTCTCCTCTTCCACCCCCGCCCCCCTCTCTCCGCGTTCCGGACCGTTCCGGCGGATCCAGTTCGGACGAACCGAGCCTAGCCGCGCCGGGCCTGTCAGTCAACCCGGGTCGCGGGGATGCAGCGGCGGCCGGTTTCACCTGCGGAGGAGCGGGATGCGCGGAGCGAGGCGGCGGACAGCAGCATGGCCGCTGCAGCAGAGAGGAGACACCGGCTGGATCCACCCCGCCCTCCCCGTCCTCTCCGCGCTGAACGTGAACAAACGTCCCTCCTCCCTCTCTCTCCGCTCCATTGTTTATCTCTCTCTACCGTCTCTGGCCTTTCTCCCCTTTGTCTGATTTTTGTTTTAATTAATAATCACTTTAAATGTAGGCATATATTTAAAAAAAAACACACTAAATAAATAAACCGTTCAATATATATTACTGCATTAGTATATCAAATTTAAAGTTGACTTCAGTTATTTCTCCATGCAACATGAAATGTAATATTCACTGTTTATTTTTCCTTAAAAAAGAAAAAACAAAACGGAATTCTTAGTATAAATAAAATAGTTTAACCAGGAGACAAAAGGAGGCAGAAGAGTAGCATTTTAGTATAACAGCTCCCCCTGCTGGTGTCAGCTGGTAATAATTTAAATTGGACTAAATTATAATTGTTCTAGTTATTAATGCATTACAGTAGTAGGGAGAATATATATTAATTTGCTTAAAGACAGTAACACATCTAAAACAAAATGTTGCTTTAATTTATTTATTACTCATTATTTATTTTATTGTCAGGAGTAATCTTTCAGGTACGGCCTTTCGTTTATTTATTTTTACTATTAGCTTTAGTATTTTGGAAATGGACATTTAGTTATTTATTATTTTTTGTTTTATTATTAGCAGTAGTATTTTGTATTCCTCTGTGAGTGTGTGTGTTTTTTTTCAAGTTTACGTCGTCTTAACTACGTTGGAAATATTATTTCATATAATTTGGTGGAAATATTTCTTTCCGAATTCTCTTCTTTTGATTTCTGTCATTTTAATTTTAAAAAAATATTTTATTTGTTGGAAACATTAGAGTTGACTTATAACTACTGATAACCCACCAACATTACTGAGTTCATTAAAACTAAATATAAATAAGCAGAAGTAAAAGCTAACAATGTTATATTTCTGTTATATTAAATGGTTAATTATGGGAAGGTCTGATTACTTCTGTTGCTGTTATGAACTCAGGAGTAAATCTGTTATGTTGTCACAAAATTTGTTACTGCAGTTAGAATAGAAGTTATAAAAATCATTTAAACCTGATTCCATTAGGTTATTAATTATTTAAAAAATTCAAAAACAAAGTAGAAAACATCTTTCTTCTCTAAAGCATCTATTCATCCCTTTTGAACAGACCAAAGCTTCACCTGGTCTTTATGTTCCTTTATGCTGAGTCTGGGTCACACCTGCTTCTTTTGTCTAATTTATCTCTTTTTTTCTGGGACTTTTTTTTCTTTGTTATTTTCCTGGATGAAGGCCGAGGCCCCACCCAACCTGATGGGGGCGGGTTGACAGCTGGGACCCGAGGCAGAAAGAAAGGACCCACCCTTCACTGAAACCACTGAAGCATTAATGACAAGGTGACAAACAAAGATGTTCTGCCACACAAGAACCAGAGAAAACAACCTTTAATAAAGAAAAAAAAAAAGCAGGAATCTGGTTTGTGGACGGTGTTATGAGGGACTTATGTTTAGATTTGGTACAAACTGAGTACAGAGCAGTTAAACATGTCAAGATTAGCAGCAGAGAAGAAGAAAGCCACACTTCAAATTTCAGTTGAAATGATCAGCAGGTACATTAATCTTCCTGGGATCTATAACACTTTACATTTTTGTTGTCATTATAAGGTAACCAATCCTGAAATAAGGAAGTAGACATTGGGCAGTGAAACGCTCATGGTTTATATGTCTGACAAGCCGTAATTTTCACAATTCATCTGAATGCAAAAAGCCTAAATATCCCATCATTCAATGAGATATTCCTAAAGATTTTATATAACACCTTATTTATATTAATTGTGATTATATTCTTTGGTTAGTCCAGTTATTTTCAATAAAACCAAAATTACTCAGTGCTGCCCCTGCTGGTATTAATTATTTCCAAAAGTTAGCTGTGTTTGCTCATTTATGCAAAGAATCAAGTGTTAATTAGAATAAGTTACTGTACCGTAATTTATCAGATATCTAAACAAGCTTTCTGTTCCCATGAAGTCAGAAGAGAAATGACCAGATCAGGAAGGCTTTGGGGAAAAAAACTTGTTAAAATCTTTGACAATAAAACACACAATTTTCTAATTTTTAAAAATTGTTTAATCTCAAACTCAAAAAATAAAAGTTGATAAATTCACAAAAATGGAGCACCAAAAACAGAGTTTTAATTCTTTGGATAAAAGATTTTTAACCCAGATAACACTTAAAAAGAAGAACAGTTATTTGGTCAAATGCTGCACAGAACATGTTCCATTTCACACAAAAACACCTTCTGGTTTTTAATCACACTGACATCTGAGCTTCTCTCTGAGCTAAAGCACCAAGTCATGAGGATAAATTAAAAATTAATACACATTTCCCATTCAGCTACAGCAAATTTCTGCTTTGAGACAGACATATGATGGAGGACAAAAATGTTATGACAATCAACACATTGTTACCAAGAATCACGTTAAAAATTATTTCCCATTTTTAATGTAAATAATACTTTTGTATTTCACAGATGGTTATTAAATTTTAATTAGAAGATCAGCCTAACTGATCTTCTAACTAACTGTAAATAGTTTATTGTGTCCAGAAGGAGACGGATATTTAATAAAATGTTCATTATTAAATTGTGTTCTTGCTCTTCAGATAATAATCACATAATATGATGCCGTTTTTACTTAAACTTACATGAAAATGTTTTATCAAAAATTTTGATCACCTATATTTCTCTAGCTACATAAACATATGCTGCATCTTCAATGAATGTTGCAGTTTTTAATCTTTTTACTGTTGTGAAATTTAGGATTTTATGGGGGGTTTTTTTGTTTGTTTTCTTGTTCATTTTATAATTTTATCTGTAAACTCAATAAACTCCAATCACAGTGAAATAAAAAATAATGTAAAATCAAAAAACACTTCACAACCAATCAGACCAACCCAAAGTTCTTCTAAAAATGTAAAACTATTAAAATAAACACCACTGACAATAAAAAATACACACTAATAACAAAAATGAAGCACCAACTTAATCCCTAAGAAGAAATTGTAAACCTTGCCCTAATTTAACACACATGCAGAAGAAAGTAGGATGTGTTATCCCCTTATTGAACATGAATGTTCACTAACATTCATGTTAGTTCACTAACATTCATGTTCAATAAGGGGAACTAACTTGCCACACCAAGCAAGTGGCTTAGTTTCACTGGTAAGTGAAACTACCACTGAAACTATCACTTACTTAGTTTCACTGTGGGTGTGGCGATGGTGGCTTAGTTTGCTTGGTGTGGCAAGTAAATAAATCACTTAGAACCTGTTTCACAAAAATAAAAAAAACACATCAAGAATCAGGAGTTTACAAAAGAAATCAGAATAACATCTAAAGCACTGCAGGGCTCACTGGAGGTCAATTAAGGTCAGATAATCTGACTTAAACAGTTTTCACAGTTTTCACTAAACAGTGAAATTGTAGCCATTTCACAATTTCACAAAATACATCTTGATGATGATCAAAATGATTGAGATAATGATGTTTAAAGGATTGGAAAGCCAAAGCAGAACTTTCTGGATGGTGTGCGTACCAATACACCTGGTGTAAACCTGCATTTCCGTAAGAGAATACCATAGAGGCAAATATGGTGGTGGTAGTACAATGGTCTGGGGCTGCTTTAGGCCTTCAGGACAAGGACTAATTGCTGTAAATGGTGGATCCATCTATTCCACTCTCTATAAAGTATCTGGAAGGTCCATCAATTTGTCACCTTATGCTCAGTGCACACGAGTTACACAAAGGCACAATATCCCAAAGCACACTAACAAATCCACCTCTGAACATCTAAAAAAATAAATTAATTAAGGTTTTGAATTGACTTTTGAAATTTAAATCTGATAATGTGACAAATTCTAGATTTGTTTGATGGTCTTAAAGATTTTAAGCCCCCAACATACTGCGGTGGACTCCGTTGCAGACAGACCATGGATGGTTGAGACTTCATACGTCCACTTCATGTGTACGTATGAACGCCTAAAGTACTCTTGTGAGAAATGTATTTATTTCCTACAATCTTAATGGATAGCACATTTGATGAGCTAGTTTTGGCGCCTAACCCTGTTTTTTCTCCATCGGGGAAACCTTAACACTCTTGTTAGTGTGGGGCAGAAAGTGACAGTCACGCTGCACATCATGACTGTGAGCGCTGTTTCTAAACCTAATCAGCTCAGTGTCACATGTAAAACAGTTAGATGTCAGCTTTGCTTCCCACCGATCAGATTACTGTACAACACTGAGTACACTGTTATAAAAATTTATCTTTCCGCAAACATGTCCGACAGACATCCACTTCGAGTCCATCTCAAATATGCACGGGCCTCCGCCGAGTGAAGTACACCCGAGTATGTTGGGGCCTTCAGTATGTCGAGAACAACAAGAACAGATGAATCTATAGGGAAACATTACTTTTTACAGCACTGAATACATCTGAGCAGGACCAATTAAGTTACAAAATACAAAACTCAGCAGATGAATGGGCATTAAGTTCAACTGCAGGATACAGAGGCTCACTAAAAGCCACAGTGTAAGTATGAAGATGGATCAAACTGTCAGAGGAAACTCTGTAGAAAGACATGGTACCAGCAGGCCAGTCAAGATACACCCCCAACCGACTGGTGCGCCTTCCAAGGGAAGACACGTCTACTCTGTCGTTGTGGTGCAAAGCATGAAAACCATCATCTGAACAAACCAAACACCAAGAATCCTTATTGCGCCCCATTCTGAAATCACCCGTCTTGTCTTTCCTCAGGGCCTCCTCATGTGCGACCCCAATCCTCACAGATCCGGAGACCTCCACCTCCCAGTAGTGGCGCCCTGTCAGGCCCTGACTGCATAGCACCTGCTGATGGTGACCTGAGTTTTCTGTGGGATAGGGATCATCCTCCATCCAGGTCACCTTTCTGTTTCCTTCAGAAAGAACCAGCTTCTGGTGTTCTGCATCAGGACTGAAAGTGAGTTCACAGGCGTCTAGAGGAAAGAATAAATTATTTAAACACAAACTTCTATAGATAGCCCTCGTGAGACAAAGAGTACATGCAACGTACATTTCCTAAAGCCAGGCTTCAATCTGTGAGTCCCTCCATAGTCGAGGCTGTAGAGGCAAAAAGTACACCAGATTAAGTTTATTGACACCCAATCTAAGGTTTTAGTTCAGTTTTCTTACAGACTGTTTAATTACTTTAGCTTTCTGAGCTTGTGTTGTGGATCATCCCTCAGCTTAGAGAGTTTCTTGCTTCCAGAGTCTCCTGGATGGTTGTAGCTCAGGTCCAGCTCCATTAGGTGGGAGCGGTTGGACTGAAGAGCCGAGACCAGATGATCACAACCTGTCTCTGTGACCCAACAACCAGACATCCTAAGAAAAGAGTGGGAAAAGAGGAATACACATGAAGATTGAGTCAAATGGATGATGAAGTTGGCAGAACAAGCAGACTGGTGATTCAATGAGTGTGGCTTTCCCTTTGGCATGGATACTAGCAGCAGCTTGTGTGTTTTATTATTTCCTCTGGCTAATCATTCCAGCATTATAACTGACCCTCAACACACATCAGATTGGCGAAAGTGATAACAAACATGTTTGACTGAATACAATTGGGTGCACATTAGCATGACCCAAGAAGTACATAGACATGCTGGGAGAAGCACCTTTTCACCAAATGGTTCTTTTTCAGATGCAGTATGGCAGACCCATGCAAATCATATAATTTTCTTACCAATTATTGATTTCCATGCAGACCACAATATTTCCAACTCAAACTATTCCTTCTGCATATCAATTCTTTTGTCAGTGAATGAGTTTTGAGGGCAGATAGAGGCTGAATGTGTTGTTACCTTAGTGTCTCCAATTGGCAGGAGTTACTTGAGAGTCCCTCACAAAGCACCTGGACTCCTGAATCCTTCAGGTCATTGTTACTCAGATCGAGATCCCTCAGAGCTGAGTAGGAAAATTTAAGGGCAATGGCCAGAGACTTCATCCAATCCTTCGTAACTTTGCAATTTGCAAGCCTGAGGAAATGTGTTTCCAAATAAAAGATTAATGCTTCATGAATGTATGAACAAAAAAAGGAAAAATGTTACAGACCCATATAAATTGATTGAGAGAGTGGAAAACCTGTTTAAAGACTAACAACTTATGTTGTGTCAAAAATATTATTTCTCTTTATCTTATGCCTTATTTCCACTGAGCGGCACAGGTCGGTGCAGTCAGTATTTTGTATGCTTTTGCAACAGACCTGGGCCCCTTCGGTTGTAGGTACATGGGACAATGGTTTGGGTGGAGATACTGGTGTCACACAACACAATCTGTTGAGAAACACATCACTGCTTGTGACAAGTATGAGAGTTGTCATCAGGTTAGGGCTGCCTGCCCAGTGAGAGTCCAACAATGTCTTTTATACCTTAGGTGTTTCCTTCACACCTGAATTAAGCAGATTCTTCATTTACAGGCTTCTGAAGCAATTGATGCCATCCTGAGAAGGTGATGCAATCATTTGAATCAGGTGTTGTGGATCAAAGATATATCTTAAACATGAAGGACTGTGGACCAGTAAGACCAATGTTGAGAAACACAGCTCTATGTCCATAAAACCAGGATTTACAATTTCAGGAATATTTGAAACTGGGGTGGCTAAGTCTAGTCCTCAAGGGCCATGGCTCATTACCAAGCCTCTGCAGA
>CADWAE010000347.1:0-2500 GCA_902982915.1 Phalloptychus januarius
TCCATAAAAATCTCTAAAAACGGTCAAAACCCAGGCAAACCATATATTGCCGGACAGCTTAGACCCTGAGGGACCCGATGATCCCATCAGCTCCTCTCTGGGACGCTCCCCCGATCCGGGAGAGGCGTTGAAATTTTGGGTCCGCTGGGTCCCCTGAATCCGGTCAAAAATGCATATTTTCGGGGTAAATCAAAGCGTGGGCCCCCTAATAGTGCTCCGGTCGACCCTCCGGACCCGTCAGCAGACTCCCAACCCGTTCACGGAGACCCAGGGGCCCACTTCCGGGGCCTCAAAAGCATTGCCCCCTGCAGGACGGAGGTTCAGGATCGCGCAGGGACGGTTTGGCGCTTTCGATACCTAGCGTCCGAGAACCCCACCGGCGGGTTTTCAGGAGAGAGGTTTTCGAGACGCCCGATCCGAGGAATTTCGGGATTTTGACCGGCCCCAGCCATCCTAGGGGGCTCCAGGGGATGCGGGAAGCCTCTGGAGCCCAGATTTATGCTTTATTTTGGGGCTTTTTGGGTCATTTTAGGCGTTTTTACGCGTTTCCGTCTCGAAGCTCCAGGAAAGCCCCGATCGCAGCGGGGAGCGGCGGCCCGATAAGGGACGTCAGACTGGGCTTACCAATGCCCTTTTTGGCGTCCTGGATGTCCCGGATGGCTCCGGAACACGCAGACCAGGGGCGCTTTCGTCCCGTCGCGACGCTTGACGCGGGTCCCATATGCGTAACTATGGGACCCCCCCAATGGATCAGAAACCTTCCCAGGGGCTCTCCCTTGGCCCTGTAATCCGCATTTAAGCGCCATTACCGGGTTGTTTGACAGATACCCTCCCCGGAATAGGCGCCAAAGCAGAACTGGCATCCCCGAGCTCCGTGGAACGCACCCCCCTCGATGCTGTGAGCTCTGACCGACTCAGGGGCCTCGGAATCGGCTTCATTTAACACGCTGAGGTACCTGGCTCTCTCGGAGCGCAATCAATGCGCCGGGAGGGGGTGCGTTGCACCCGTTTTCGGGCTCCGAACGTCGGTGATCCCCCCCAATGGATCAGAAACCTTCCCAGGGGCTCTCCCTTGGCCCTGTAATCCGCATTTAAGCGCCATTACCGGGTTGTTTGACAGACACCCTCCCCGGAATAGGCGCCAAAGCAGAACTGGCGTCCCCGAGCTCCGTGGAACGCACCCCCTCGGTGCTGTGAGCTCTGACCGACTCAGGGGCCTCGGAATCGGCCTCATTTAACACGCTGAGGTACCTGGCTCTCTCGGAGCGCAATCAATGCGCCGGGAGGGGGTGCGTTGCACCCGTTTTCGGGCTCCGAACGTCGGTGATCCCCCCACCCCCCCAGCAAACGGTTTTGGCCTCCGGTTGGCTACCGTGTGTGTGTTTCTCTGGAGCTGATACATGCATATTAGAGCGCCGAACCGGCCACCACGCCGCGGACGCGTGCACTTATCAGATCCTCCGGATAACAGCGAGGAGGCGCTGGCGCACACACGCCCAGAGGGAATGACAGATGCGCGGGGAGCGCACGTACTCGACCCACAGCCGGGTGTGAGTACGTGGCCCCTAACCTAGGAATCTCGGGTTCGATTCCTCCGATCCATCGAAGGCGAAGAGACGTGATACCGGGCGGCCTTGTCCGTGGCGCGTTCAGAGCGAAGTGCGGGGCGCCTGACAGCCGTGGCAGCGGCTGCCAGCGTTTTACGCGCGCTGTCCTCGCGCCAATGACGGCCATCACCGGCGGTGCGGGCCTCAGCTCTGCCCTGCGTCCTCAACGGCCCTCAGCTCCCCGGTGTGGACGACACCGGCTGCTGCGCCCATGGCTGGCAGGGTCCCCAGCAGGCCTCTACCGAATCACTCACGCTGGCGAGGGCGCACTGCGGGCTAGCTCTCGCTCCTCCTGGGTGCGATCGTGTGGGTGCGCCAGCTGCGCGCCTGGCGGCGTTCACGCGCAGTCCCTGCTCGGGTTCACCAGGCAGGCCTTCGGCGGGCGTGGGCGCGGTGCCCACGCCCGTGAGCGTGAAGGCTCGTCCGTTCACCCCTGGTCCGTTCAACCCTCGTTCTCCCTCGGTGTCACACAACGTGTGTGGGGGGGACAGAGCGGGGTAGCCCCCCGTGTCGTGTCCCCCCCCTAACCTGTGTTTCAACCGAGGGGGGGGGAGAGAGAGAACCTTTTTGTCGGCCGACCTCCGGGGCCTCCCTCCCTTCCTCCCTCCCTCTGCTGTAGTCCCGCCTTACCAGGGGCACCAAGAGTCTCTGTTTGGTTCTCAGAGACCCCGGCCGACCTCAGCAGCCCAAAGTCCCAGCCGCGGTCGCTCGGCCCGGGGAGGCCACCGGTCGGGTCCTCCCCCACGCGGACGTGGGGAGACCCCGGGCCGACCCCCTCGCGTCCTGGAGCTCTCTGCCTTCCCAGAGGCACGAAACTAGGAGACGGGTGTGACTCTAAGTCCGAGGAAGGAAGCTTAAGTGTGGGTGCCTTACCAGAGGCACGAATCCGGGGC
>CADWAE010000347.1:12500-17500 GCA_902982915.1 Phalloptychus januarius
CGTCCTCCAGGAAACCCCAGGTGCAGAGCAGCTCCTCCTCTTTCCCGCGACCCAGATGGCTGAGGAAAGCTCTCACTCTGCCCATCTTGGAGGTGACATTTTCCCGGTGTTTCTCTGAAGGCATGGCCCCTACTAGATAGTCTCTGTATTCCTCCAGGTAAGTCTCAACGTTAGGGGGAAAAGCGATAAGTCTACCCACCGTGAGGTGCCTCTCTGCGGCGGCGGGGGGCTCCATCGATGGGGGGGTCCCATCGTCGGACTCTGACCCGGCCTCGGAGCTCTGTTCCCGGGCATGGCCTCCTCCTCGTGCCCCTGCTGATCTCCTCCTCCTCCTCCTTTCCTCCTCCTCCTCCTCCGTCGTGTCTACCACCACCACGCCGGACGGAGGGAGGTCAGAGTCAGCCTGGGTGGTGCTGTCACAGGCTCCGCTGGGCGTGGGGGGGCAGGACGACGAGGGTCCAGCAGGGGAGGCGTCCCTCTCCGGGGACGGGTCCGGGGAAGCGTCCCTGTCCGGCGAGGGGTTCCGGGGCGGAGCCCGGGCCGGCGAGCGGCCCACGAGACGTAGCCCCTCCGGGTCGCTTGCTAGCGGCGGCTCTGGTCTTGAGTCCCGGAGGTCTCTGAGAAGCTCCAAGGTCCTCTGCAGCTGCAGTCCTCCCAGAGCCCGCCGTTTCGCCCCGGGCTCGATGTCTCGGTGGGCTTCCTGGAGGTGGCGATCCACCCTGGTTCCGGAGTACCGGCAACCCGGGAGAGTGCAGGTCATGCCCCGGACTCCTACCCTTCTGTTTGCGAAGGCCACAGCACTCCGTGCACGGAGCAGAGGTGTTCCGGGAGATTGCGGTGGTCGGAGTTGCACAGCGGGCATCGTACTCCTCTTTGAGTGCTCGGCGTCATGTCTGCGGAGAAACAGAGAAAAGTGTTACCGTTTGCCGGTGTGCACAGATTAAGTGCAGGGCTCGGAGCTCCCGCCCACTGACACCCAGCCAATGGCAGGGGCCCGGCGGGCCCCTCCCGTCTGCCGCAGGTGAAACCAATCGCCACAGGTGCAACCAATCGGGCTAATCATCCCGGGGGGGGGGGGGGGGGCGCCGGGGGTGGAGGGGGGGCCGGAAGAAGGGGTTTGCCTGTCCCGTCTGCCGGTCCCGCTGCGTCGCTCTGCCGTCCCGTCTGCCGGTCCCGCTCTGCCGGTCTCTCTGCCGGTCCGTCCCGCCGGCTCGCTGCCGGACCCCCGAGCCGGGCCTGCGCCGGGCGCGGGGCCCGCCGCGGGTCGGCCGGGCCTGCGTCCGCGGGCCCGGCCGGGCCTGGGGGCCCGCGCCGGTCCCGCCCGGGCCCGCGGCCGGCTGCGCCGGTCGGGGCTGGGCCGGCCGCGGTGCCTGCGCCGGGGGCCTCGCGGCCGGGCCAGTGTCCTGGGGCGGGAGCCCTGGCCCCGGCTCCCTGGCGGATTCCGTAGGCCGGCCGCGGCCTCGCTCGCCGGCCGCGGGGCCGGCACGGGCCGGACCCGGCCGGCCGGGGCTCAGCTCCTGGGAAGGCCGAGCCCGGGCACGCCGCTTCGCCCCGACTCGAGGGTCCGACGCGCCGGGACCCGCGACGCTACCCCGAAAGGCCGAGCCGGGAGCCCGGGTCTCGCCGGATCCCCGTTTCGTTACCAGCGGCGGGACCGGTCCCAGACAGGGGCCGGGCCACCCGGGCGGGCCGGGCACCCCCGGACGGCCGGGGCTCCGGGGAACGCGCCGGTGTCCTCCGTTCCTCCCTAGCCCCTTCCCCCGATTTTCTACGAATTTAAAACCGATCGCCGGAAGGCCGGGGGTCGGGGGCCCTTCCCGGGCCCCCAGAGCTCCGGGAGCGGCCTCACCCGGTCCGGGGGATAGCCCCGGTCGCGCCTAGGGGGTGACCCGCGGCCGTCCCCCCCTCCTTCCTCCTGGAGCTCTCTGCCTTACCAGGGGCATGAAAACTTAAAGTCCGCCAGCCTTCCCAGGGGCATGAAAACTTAAAGTCCGCCAGCCTTCCCAGGGGCATGAAAACTTAAAGTCCGCCAGCCTTCCCAGGGGCACGAAGTTCCAGGGGCCGTGTACTGATGGGTGCAGTCCGCGGGAGGGGTGCTTAAGTGTGGGTGCACAGGTTCGAGCGGTGTGCCTGGTTGACTTTGAGGCCCTGGTTCCCTGTCCGGTCAACTTTGAGCTCCATAAACCGGTGTAAAAATGCGTAAAACCCGGCAAACGAGCCCATCACCGGAAAGCTTAGATCCAGGGGAACGCGCAGGTGTCCTCGTTCCTCCGTAGCACCTTCCCCCGATTTTCTACGAATTTAATAGCCCGGAGATGTCGGACCTCCAGAGGCAGGGGGCCCGCGCGGCACTCGGCGTGTCCGCAGCACCTCACTGCAGGCGGATTGAAGCGTGTGAGCGACCCGGTGAATTTTGGACCTCCATAAAAATCTCTGAAAACGGTCAAAACCCAGGCAAACCATATATTGGCGGAAAGCTTAGACTCCGAGGGACCCAATGATCCCATCAGCTCCTCTCTGGGACGCTCCCTCGATTTTCTACGAATTTAATAAGGCCGGCGGGTCTCGCCGGTCCCCTTCGACCCCGCGAAAGCGGGTCCGAACGGGCCGTGACCCGGGCGGGCCGGGCACCCCCGGACGGCCGGGGCTCCGGGGAACGCGCCGGTGGTCTCCGTTCCTCCGTAGCCCCTTCCCCCGATTTTCTAGGAATTTAAAACCGATTACCGGAAAACCGGCCGAAAGAGGCCTTTCCCGGGCTCACAGAGCTGCGAGAGCGGCCTCACCCGGTCCGGGGGAAGGCCCCGGTCAATTCGGCGCAAGTTCTCGGAATCGGACCTCCGGAGGCCTGGGGCCGAGGCCCGCACTCTGCGTATCCGAAGCACCTCACTGTTCCCGGGTAGGAGCGGGCGAAGCCCCGCTGAATTTTGGACCTCCATAAAAATCTCTAAAAACGGCCGAAACCCAGGCAAACCATATATTGCCGGACAGCTTAGACCCTGAGGGACCCGATGATCCCATCAGCTCCTCTCTGGGACGCTCCCCATCCGGAGAGGCGTTGAAATTTTGGGCCCCCTGGGTCCCCTGAATCCGGTCAAAAATGCATATTTTCGGGGTAAATCAAAGCGTGGGCCCCCTAATGGAGCTCCGGTCGACCCTCCGGACCCGTCAGCAGACTCCCAACCCGTTCACGGAGACCCAGGGGCCCAACTCCGGGGTCTCAAAAACATTGCCCCCTACAGGACGGGGGGTTCAGGATCGCGCAGGGTCGGTTTGGCGCTTGAGTCCTAGCATCCGAGAACCCACGCGGGTTTCAGGATCGAGCTTTTCGAGACGCCCGATCCGAGGAATTTCGGGATTTTGACCGGCCCCAGCCATCCTAGGGGGCTCCAGGGGATGCGGGAAGCCTCTGGAGCCCAGATTTATGCTTTATTTTGGGGCTTTTTGGGTCATTTTAGGCGTTTTTACGCGTTTCCGTCTCGAAGCTCCAGGAAAGCCCCGATCGCAGCGGGGAGCGGCGGCCCGATAAGGGACGTCAGACTGGGCTTACCAATGCCCTTTTTGGCGTCCTGGATGTCCCGGATGGCTCCGGAACACGCAGACCAGGGGCGCTTTCGTCCCGTCGCGACGCTTGACGCGGGTCCCATATGCGTAACTATGGGACCCCCCCAATGGATCAGAAACCTTCCCAGGGGCTCTCCCTTGGCCCTGTAATCCGCATTTAAGCGCCATTACCGGGTTGTTTGACAGATACCCTCCCCGGAATAGGCGCCAAAGCAGAACTGGCATCCCCGAGCTCCGTGGAACGCACCCCCCTCGATGCTGTGAGCTCTGACCGACTCAGGGGCCTCGGAATCGGCTTCATTTAACACGCTGAGGTACCTGGCTCTCTCGGAGCGCAATCAATGCCGGGAGGGTGCGTGCACCCGCTGGCTCCGAACGCGGTGATCCCCCAATGGATCAGAAACCTTCCCAGGGCTCTCCCTTGGCCCTGTAATCGCATTTAAGCGCCATTACCGGGTTGTTTGACAGACACCCTCCCGGAATAGGCGCCAAAGCAGAACTGGCGTCCCCGAGCTCCGTGGAACGCACCCCCGGTGCTGTGAGCTCTGACCGACTCAGGGGCCTCGGAATCGCCTCATTTAACACGCTGAGGTACCTGGCTCTCTCGGAGCGCAATCAATGCGCGGGAGGGTGCGTTGCACCCGCTGGGCTCCGAACGTCGGTGATCCCCCCCCCCCCCCCGCCAAACGGGTTTTGGCCTCCGGTTGGCTACCCTGTGTGTGTTTCTCTGGAGCTGATACATGCATATTAGAGCGCCGAACCGGCCACCACGCCGCGGACGCGTGCACTTATCAGATCCTCCGGATAACAGCGAGGAGGCGCTGGCGCACACACGCCCAGAGGGAATGACAGATGCGCGGGGAGCGCACGTACTCGACCCACAGCCGGGTGTGAGTACGTGGCCCCTAACCTAGGAATCTCGGGTTCGATTCCTCCGATCCATCGAAGGCGAAGAGACGTGATACCGGGCGGCCTTGTCCGTGGCGCGTTCAGAGCGAAGTGCGGGGCGCCTGACAGCCGTGGCAGCGGCTGCCAGCGTTTTACGCGCGCTGTCCTCGCGCCAATGACGGCCAGGGCCGCTGATGGGGCCTGCGGCCCTCAGCTCGCCCCGCGGCGCTGCGCGCCGTCGCGGGCGTACTCACGCGCAGTCCCCCCTCTGCGGTGCTTCAACCCGAGGAGTGCGGCTGGGTGGCTTCGGCGGGCGTGGGCGCGGTGCCCACGCCCGTGAGCGTGAAGGCTCGTCCGTTCACCCCTGGTCCGTTCAACCCTCGTTCTCCCTCGGTGTCACACAACGTGTGTGGGGGGGACAGAGCGGGGTAGCCCCCCGTGTCGTGTCCCCCCCCTAACCTGTGTTTCAACCGAGGGGGGGGGAGAGAGAGAACCTTTTTGTCGGCCGACCTCCGGGGCCTCCCTCCCTTCCTCCCTCCCTCTGCTGTAGT
>CADWAE010000347.1:27500-29283 GCA_902982915.1 Phalloptychus januarius
GCCCATCTTGGAGGTGACATTTTCCCGGTGTTTCTCTGAGGGCATCGCCCCTATTAGATAGTCTCTGTATTCCTCCAGGTAAGTCTCAACGTTAGGGGGAAAAGCGATAAGTCTACCCACCGTGAGAGGCCGTTCGGCGGCGGCGTGGGGCTCCATCGATGGGGGGGTCCCGTCGTCGGACTCCGACCCGGCCTCGGAGCTCTGTTCCCGGGCTTGGTCGTCCTCCTCGTGCCCCTGCTGGATCTCCTCCTCCTCCTCCTCCTCTTCCTCCTCCTCCTCCTCCGTCGTGTCTACCACCACCACGCCGGACGGAGGGAGGTCAGAGTCAGCCTGGGTGGTGCTGTCACAGGCTCCGCTGGGCGTGGGGGGGCAGGACGACGAGGGTCCAGCAGGGGAGGCGTCCCTCTCTGGGGACGGGTCCGGGGAAGCGTCCCTGTCCGGCGAGGGGTTCCGGGGCGGAGCCCGGGCCGGCGAGCGGCCCACGAGACGTATCCCCTCCGGGTCGGTGGCTAGCGGCGGCTCTGGTCTGGAGTCCCGGAGGTCCGCCAGGAGCTCCAATGTCCTCTGCCACTGCAGTCCTCTCAGAGCCCGCCGCTTGGCCCGGGGCTCGGTGTCTCGGTGGGCTTCCTGGAGGTGGCGATCCACTCTGGTACCTGCGTACCGGCATCCCGGGAGATTGCAGGTCATGCCCCGGACTCCTACCCTTCTGTTTGCGAAGGCCAACAGTATCTTCCGCTCCTGGCCGTTGCGTACTCCGTGCACGGAGCAGAGGTGTTCCGGGAGATGGCGGTGGTCGGAGCGGCACAGCGGGCATCGAACTCTCTGAAGGCTCGGCGTCATGTCTGCGGGGAGAGAGAGAGAGAGACACAGAGAAGTGTGGCCGTTTGCCCGTGTGCACAGCTTAAGTGCAGGGCTCGGAGCCCCCGCCCCCCGGCCCCCAGCCAATGGCAGGGGGGCCCGGCGGGCCCCTCCCGTCTGCCGCAGGTGAAACCAATCGCCACAGGTGCAACCAATCGGGCTAATCATCCCGGGGGGGCGGGGGGGGGCGCCGGGGGTGGAGGGGGGGCCGGAAGAAGGGGTTTGCCGGTCCCGTCTGCCGGTCCCGTCTGCCGGTCCCGTCTGCCTGCCGGTCCCGTCTGCCGGTCCCGTCTGCCGGTCCTCGCTGCCGGTCTCTCTGCCGGCCCCGCCGGCCTCGTCCGGCGGCCCGCGGCCGGGCCTGCGTTCCGGCGGGCCCGCGGGCCGGGCCTGTTCCGGCGGGCCGCGGGCCGGCTGCTCGGGGGCCCGGCCTGGTCTGGCCGGCGCGGCCCCGCGGTCCGGCCGCGGGGCTGCGTACGGGCCGGGCAGAGGCCCCCGTGCCGCTGGCCGGGGCTCATCTCCTAAGGAGGGTTAGTAGGTTAGGTAGTAGGTTAGGTTAGGTTAGGGTTAGGTTAGGTTAGGGTAGGTTAGGGTAGGGTTAGGTTAGGGTCAGGTTAGGTTAGGGTTAGGGTTAGGGTAGGGTTAGGTTAGGGGTTAGGTAGGGTTAGGGTTAGGTTACAGTGAGGAAATTTTTTGGTCAAATGATTCTTTGCCAATTTTCAGCCTTCTTAGCTTTGGGACAGTATAGAAATGCTAGAAATAATCTAATCTGGTGGTTTAAAGCAGGAACAAAGTGTAAATTTTAATTTAAAAATTGAATAAAGGCAAAACTGCAGAGAAAGCTTTTTGGCAAAAAACTAATCTAATCTGGTGGTTTAAAGCAGGACAAAGTGTAACATTTTAAGTTTCAACAAAATTAATTTAAAAG